>JAFIRS010005125.1:0-65220 GCA_018342105.1 Gonioctena quinquepunctata
AAAATGCTGCAACTTTCGGCGGTATTCATTTCAATAACTTTAATGTATTTTCAAACTCAATGTAGAATCAAAGATTGAAACTTTAATCTGATGTAGTAGGCATGTGTGTCACCTTTTATACACATATTTTCGACACTCTCCCTTCCATCTACACTCATGTGTAGGAGGTACTCCCGCTACTTCTAACTGTATTCTCATATTCATTCGATATCTATAAATTGAATGGTTTCTGATTCATTCCTTCACACTAGCATCCAAAATGTCTAAAGTTATATGTGAAGCTGACTCTACCACTGGTCCCGTACAACCCCAGGAAGTTACACCAAATCCTTCGGATAGTGCATCTATCCAGGACAATCAAGTCAGTTCAACTTCAATGACTATAGAAGAGTTGATGCGAGAAAGGAGACGACAACAACCTACCGTCCGCGCCGTCATATGGGACCATAATTTGGAGCGATGGGTGCCCAATGAAGAAGAAGATCTTCAAGTCAATGCACATGCAGGAGATTCAGTCTACGACTCGGATGAAACGATATGTCTGGAATTGGATGAAGACATTGATTCGGATGATTCCATAGATTTTTTATATCCTTAACATGTATGAATAAAATATAATAAAATATTTCTTTTCTTCATTTGAATTATGTAGTTTTTTGAATTATGTAGTTTGAATAAGTCACATCACACATACACACACACGTACACCACTATGAAAAGAGTGATGATAAATGAAAATAATAATGAAACCTACTATTTGGTAACTTGGAGTTATGCATATAAAAATGCAAGAAAGACGTATTGGCAATATGTGGCTGCAGATCGAATGAGATTCCGAAGAAGAATAAATGAAGCTGCTAACATTATTGATCCAACATTGAATGCTGTTCATAGACTGAAAATATTCCATCAAAGATTTTGTGATTGATGAATAAATGTATAGTATTAGCTATATAACATCATGTTTCATTTTCCCAAGTGAGATCGCATATTTGACCCTTATATATATATATATATATATATATATATATATATATGTGATTTCACTAGATATAAGTTTTTTGCTTATTCTTAACTTTATAACATTATGTTCTCGGTGCCCAAGTAATATTTAAAAAAATTTTTGTCATATATCATTGTGGGCGCATCGATGTTATTCAACTTTCATCATTCTGATGTATAACTATTTTATTATTCAAAAATTAATTCTTGGTGGAGTAGAGGGTGGCGCCCCGCGCGCGCCCACCCTGTGGATGATGCCCCAACCATCGCATCATCCTGTGAGTACTACCTTCAAAATTTACCCTCCAATATCTACTCCACCTCTAATCTATTACAATGACATCATCGTCCGGTAAGGTCTATCATCGTCGAGTCATCATCATCATCATCAACTAACCACCAACACTTCGTCCTCCACCGGTTGCAGTACGGCCGGCCGTCTGCGTGGTGGTCTGCGTATGCGCATATAGTCCCACCAGGAATATGGTAGTTTCTTCGCCACTCCGCGTCGCTCACACACCCGCAAGTATCGGTGCAAATGTGGTCATCCAGCATACCTTCCTCGTCACTCACCCACCAAGAACGTCACCACCAGAACAGAACTCGAGTCCTCAGAAGATGACTCTGAATCAGAGTCCGATCCCAATCCATTGGTGGTCCTGAAGTCGACGCTTCCATAAGGTCACTGCTGGAACCGACCTCTGCTACTTGGATGTGACCAACTGCTGACGGCTCCAACAAACTTGGAGGTGGTGAATCACCACGCTCCAACACATATTCACTCGAATCAGCAGAAGCTTTAGTTACACCTGACATGATGATCAGAAGTGAGGAGATGATCGATGTGCAACTCTATTTATATCATTCAGAGGAGTGGAGGGGATGTCAGGAGTGGGAATGAAGTGCGTAGTGGAATGTGCTTGACATTTCGGTTTCAAAAGTCTCCCAATTTATAAGAATATTTTATGTGTAGTAAATGATATATTATTTCAACGACATGTTAGAATTATTTGAATGATTCAGAAAAATCTGTTTTTGCATTGAAACCAATTTCACCATATGCAGAAATGTTTATTGTTTGGAAGTAGAAAAATTATAGGACTGTTATTAGGAAAGGTAATTTATTCAAAAAAAAGGTCAACATCAAAATAAATTTATATTTAAAAAAATATACAATATATATATAACAATCATTCCTGATCCATTATTTCAAATGAAACTAACTATTGCAATAGCAACATATATCTGCCAATTTCACCTGAAATAATGGAATTTTGCAGCGGTCACAAAATTTCATCTCGATGTCTCTCAACTTCCTCCTCAGGTGTAGATCCAATGCCCGACACCGCTGATGGAAATTGATCATTCCGCTGAATGTGGAGAAACACTCAAAACACAAATTCGCCATCCCATCCCTCGTCATCACCTCTGTTATACTGTAGTTGACACAGTACAGGATATCCTGGTGAGCAATCGATGCGGTATTGATCACCCTGCCTCTGGACAACACCTCATCCAGGTCGTCGAAGACGTCATCTCCTAACCCCTCATCATCGGCAACCAAATGATCGTCTTCGTCAGCAATGCTCCCATCGTTGCGGGGTTCACTGCTGCTGCTGGTTCTACCTCTGCAGCATCTGCTTCACCTGCAGCATCTGCTTCTGCTTCTTCTTCATGAAGCCTGCTTCCTCTTGAATATTGATTTCATCCATCATGTTGATGACTTCTTCAACTTCTCGTTCGATGCACATTTTGATAATTCTAAACAAGATACAAGTTTTCGAATGAAGTCCTACCATTGAAGGATTTAATTTATATTATTTTGGTCTCAATCCCACTCCAAGAAACTCACACATATCGAAACTAGAAGATGAGTCGTAGAAATAACTTCAATATCCCTCCCCAAAACATGCACTCACCTAAGGCGTGTAAACATCACCCATCCTGCATATTGCCAGCGCATGCGCTCTACATGGACTCCTCCTCCCGAAGAGTGGGGAAAAGGCATAAAACTACGAGTGCTGGATCGAAACAATCATTCCTTCGACTCTGCTCGCTGGTATCTATCTAACATTTTTAGCTTTGTTTCAGATTTTCATCATGAAGAAATCCACCCCATCGCAGGATGCTTCCGCTGCACTGACAATTATGAATATCATGGCTTTGGCTCGCCCTGGAGGAGATGGTGATGAACGTGATAGTCGTGAAGCTAGTGTGGCGGGACCATCCCAAAGAGAAGGTGGAGTGATTCAGGATGATAGATTATCACAATGTTCCGAATGGAATAACCCATTGCCAGCTCTTTTGTCACCCGTACCATCCCTGAACGACGCTGGACCATCGAGGTTGAGCATGAAGCGCAGGTGTTCGGATTCCGATGACGAATTCACCACGAGACCTCCTTCGGTGAAGCAACTAACCAAAAAGCAGGCTCCTATAAAGGCAAAAGTCTCCAAGAGAGGATCTGCCAAGTGTTCGGGACTGCAGAAGTTTAAGGATGGTGTGAGGAAATACAGCCCATACGCCATGCCAACTGCACGGGCCGCCAGTAATAGGCGGCAGCGAAATGTAGTACCCGACACAGCCATCGTGGTGGAATCCCTAGCACCGGTGGCGGCTAAACCGATCGATGGTAATTATCGTAGACCATCTGTTGCTTCAGCTGAACCTATACCAACATCGTCCAAGGTCGGAGGTGGGAAAAGAGTTGGAAAGTCGAATCCATCATCGTCTTCAATTCCAGACATTGCATTGTCCTTTAGTCGACAATTGGAGGAGACAATGGATAAGGCTGGACGGAGGTCGAACGTTCTCGTTCATCTTATGACGAATTGAGACAAGTTCAATTAGAATATGATGAACTCCTTCGACAGGCTTCCAAATTGAAAGAACGAATGGAAGAATTGGAAAAATTGAATCCCAATCGCGAGGCTCAATATCATCAAAATTTAGCATTGTTTAAATTTTATGAGGGTGTACATAAGGAACATCGTGATAAATATCTCAAATAATATCTAATAATGTTTAGTTGATAACTTTGAATAGTGTTGATTTTCCTAGACTTCATAAAGCAGATTGGAGTGTACATTTGAATTATTGGTTGGTCACACGGGATGGTGCGTGAGAGGGGCGCCATCTTCTGCTTCATGAAGTCTTTTTATTATCATATTTGGAAAAATATACTAATATCACTAATATTTTTCTTACAGATCATTAGCTACAAATATTGTTGGTATTGAGATGGTGAGATAGTTGACTTGTAATTTATTTTCTATGGCATTTTTCTGGTCTGACGAAATATCGATTAATGTTCTGAAAGTTGTCACTCAAAGTTTGAGTGTATTCCATCAAATTCTAAATAAAACACACAATTAAGCATCTTTTCCAATTTTATTTCTTTCAAATAACACACAAGAAAACAGATGTTTTTAACTACATTATATATTTTACATATACTGAGGATCTTCAATGACATGTTGGGTTGGCAACCAGGCGGTGGGAACATGCAATAATGCTTGATCAGATGTCTTTCCATGAGTGGATGAATTTTTCTTTCCAACGATTCAATTCTTTTTAATACAATGTCCACTGCTGATTGAACGGATGCTTGTACAGCAGCAAGAGTAACTTCCTTCGTGTCTGTTATTTGATTGTCGAGATATGTGAGGGTTACACAATCGCTCGCATCAATTGGATCACCAACATTCCTCAATCGTTTGCCCTGCATATCATAGTCTCCATCTTGTGTGTGCTTTAAACCAACACCAGTAGGTCTATGTATGATTGAAGTATGATTACATTTCCTCTTGCGACCAAATTTATCTATAACATTACTCATCTTTCCACTAACATGGATAAATTCACACTGATCATTGTGACAAAGATCTAAAGATATATAAGCCTCTATCCGGACGAATTAACATATATGAAATATCAGACATATATGAAATTCTAATATAAAAGTCATCTCAGATATATAGAAATGAATCTACGTCCCCTCATCTATGCGCGAATTAAATTAATTGCCGCGAATTATTAACGCGGATCAATCCGCGAATCGAAGAAAATTTAATCCGCGATCGGATTCGCGCCGGCCGCAAATCCGCGATCTCTGGATTTAATTTTATCTCGATCCGCGAATCGATCCGCGAACTAATTTAATCCGCGGCCACGAATTAATTTAATTCGCGGTTCGAAAAAATTTTTGCGACCGCGAAGCGGGCGTTTCACCGCGAAGCGGTGTATCCGCGAAGCGGATTTCTTATTGCGAAGCGGACTTTCTACCGCGAAGCGGACTTTTCTACCGCGAAGCGGTATATTTGCGAGCGGACATCTTATCGTGAAGTGGTCAATGTCCATACTTTTGATTCACGGCCGCGATCCGCGGTTTGAATTTCAACCCGAACCGCGATTCGATCCAACGGACTAATTTAATCTGCGGCAACGAATTAATTTAATTCGCTGGTTGATTTTTTTCGTATCCGCGAAGCGATAATTGCACAAATTTCTGATTCGCGGACGCAGATTGAAAATTGAATTATTTTGAGGATTCACTACTTCTATTCAAAATAAAACACAATAGTATGCCTCAATACTTTTATTTTCTCATTACTTATGTCAATGCTATATATATATTAATTATTTTAACAACTCAACTATGCATTTTCCAGTTAATTTGAGTATTGCGAATGATATTATTCAGTTATTTCTGCACTCAATAATGCGATTAAATAATCCAATCTACTTTCGGAATTCATGCCATATTCTTGAGAAAAAGATTTAACTATGTTATTACATATACGAATAGTTTCATTGGGATCGCACTGATAGAACTCAATGTCATTGTGACCCCAAGGGAGGGTTTGTGTTGTATTGGGAATTATGAATCTTTTATCATCATCATATGATAGTGCTACTTTATTTTTCAATTCCGTATACATATCATGTGAGATGCTTCTGAAAGAGTTCATCTTCCTGAAAATTTTACCACCATTCTCAACTATTTTCTTGTAATCCTCCAATGTCAATTGATTCTTTATCACAGATCTCTTCACCCCTTTGGCTTTTACTTCTGTTGCTAGAGATTGAACATAGTATGCTTTCGCACCTGTACCATAAAACTAATTATTGGATCATTGGGAAACTCATCTTTGAAATTACCCAAGACTGAATTTGTTACAGGTATGCCGAATTTATTATGTTCAATGTAATTAGATGTCGAATCTATTTATATTGGTGCTGATGAAATCATAAAATTGTCGGTATTTACTTTCAGAATTAGAGAATCTGTATCGGTGTAGAGCAGAGAAGCATTCTGACCGAATTCTTTCTTTATACATCCATAGTAAAAATCGTACATCACAGTCTTGGATAATTCCAAAACACAGAATCCCAAATACAGTGGTTTGTCGTAATACACTTTCACTTTACCCATTTGAATCGCAACGAAATTTTCATTAAAAATTGTGCAACTTTTGAAGTTTGGTCGTGCAATCAGAGCGCCCGCTCCCATACTTCTGTGAGCATTCTGCCAATGTGTAACAAGCCTCACATCGATCCTATTGTCAACGTTTTCCATCGTTTTGCCATAAACTGCATTGTTCATCAACTTATAGAAATCTTTCTCAGACTTATTATTAGATCTATTACGCATTTGAGTGTTGAGATCGATGTAAGGCTTCATCCAACATGACTGCTTGAATCTTAGGATTCTATGAGTATGCATAACAATCAAACCATTATTGACAGCCTGTTTCAAGTTTTATAATGAACCACATACTTTCGCTTATCATTCAAATTTGGAATCAATTTTGGAATTTTGCTTTTGAATTTGGTGGCACTATACTTTCTACCAGAAAAGGAAGGTCGGAATGTTTATCGTGCAATTCTTGAGGATAATGTATGTCAACTTCAAGGACATATCCATATGGATCATTGTCTACCACAGCCATAATGTCTAAATTTGTGATTTCTTCTCGAGTTAGCCAAGTGAAATCAGATGTAGGTAATGGTTGTGACATACTATGTCCATATAAATTTGTAGCATCCAAATATGAAATGAATGATGATTGCTCATTGGGATCGAAATCAGGCAGAAACTTATTATTTGTATATTTCAACATTGCATCCCAAGATAATCCAGGTGCAGTATAATATTGAGCTGGATCCAACTTATATGTATCTAAACAAATCCGTCTAAAATTCTCGAAAATATCACATAGTAGTAGGACATCAGATTTTAAATATAAATCCGAATATTCTCCAAGACTCTTACATTCAAATAGTGCCCAAACACGTTCGGCTCTCATATAATCTTTCTCTGATACATGTTCCTCATTCAAATTGTCATAAAACTGATTTTTGTCGGTAAATTAGGATGATCCAATTTATTGATGTTGTCCACAAAACTATATGGGAAAACACCTTTCTGCCTCATTAAATTGAATTTTTCTTTATCGGGAAAACATTTTACCATCTCTACACATTGCTTATCACTCAAATTTGCACCCAACTTTTCTAATGAACTTGACATGAACTTGAAGCTATCTATAAATCTCATTTTCAAAAAATTTTTCTTAATTTTTCCTTCTTTACTTTGATAGCTATGTGTGTAGAGATGTTTTGTAAACGAAATGTATTTTTCCTTAGTTTGGGGAATAACATCAACCTTATCCTTTTCCTCATACAATTCTTTAATGAACATATGGCAATCATAACCACTCATATTATGGCATATAATGGGGATGAAATTTGGTATTTTGAAATTCAAATTACAGGCAGAGTGCGCTGCTGGATATCTTTTTTCTCCCCGTGAGATGGCAGTGATCTCTGACTCTAACATCCCCTTCTGTGAAAGGTTTTTCACATATACCACAAGTGGTGGCATTATGAAATTCCCTTTCCTCTTCTGGGGTTTGTTTAGTCATTGGTTTGACATACCTCAAATGATTATTATATATATTCCTTAAATCTTCTTCTATTCGCATTGTGAAAACTTTTGCCGCATCAGCACCTCTATATGAAACAAATTTCGTTAATTTATCATCAAAGGAACATTTTATCAGATAAGCAAATGAGTAAGCTTCGTGTTGGAAGGTTCTATTCGTGTACGCGAGTTCGGGATTCGGTTCGGTGGTTTGTATAGGCTTCAGAATCGATTCAAAATCTGCATATACTACAAAAGGTACATTCATTTGTCTTTCGAAATTTTCAAACATTAATGTATTACCGGTAACCATTTTCCCAAATTTATTTATTCTGAAATCAGTTTGCGGTACTGTTGTACATACATGATTACAATCGTGCATCTGGTGACGCAACAGTAATCGCTCATTCGAAAAGTACAATAAACATCCATCACAGAAATATTTTTTGTGTTCATGAGCTGAAATTTGACTTGACACCAATCTTGAGAGATCTTTTATCCAACAATAATGACTATTTCCCACCTCATCTGTGATAAGCAATAAATTGACATGTCTTCTGAGTTTTCTCTGAGAGTATCGCAAGGGCCCAATCACCTCATATTTGACTCTCTTATTCTCAATCTTAGATTCCAAACCATAAACATTGACTGAAATATCATTCAAATACTCAAACATTTTATATCACGTAATTTTACTGGAAAATCCATACCTGTTACATTCAAGACAGTCTCATAATGTGGATAGGATGACACCTCCGATACATTATTATTAGTGGGGAAAATGGATGTCACGGCCCATGCAAAGCAGGTTTCATGTATGATGATCCGCCAAGTGGACTGTATTTGTTTATGTTCACCTCAAGGAACATAATTTTCTCGCAACTCCATCCTGAAAAATTACTTTTATTAAACCTTTCATCATTTGCAACAATTATAACTACAAACCTGAATCACGCTCCTCAAACTCCGTACTTTGGGCAATTATAATGTCACGAAACGCATCAAATAATCCATTCAAATCAGTTGATCGATCTGCTATACGATTGGGAGAATTGAATGATTTTATATCTGTCAATTCCTGTGTTTGAATGACATAACTTCCAAATACTTCCATGTTGACCTTGATGGAGTTGTGTAGTTTGATGTTTTTTTCCAATAACTCGAGTACTTTGGGCTTAATATCGTTGAAAAAAGGTGCATACTCTGTATACATATTCTCACTAGATACTCTGTAGCTGGAAATGCGACACTTGAATGCATTTTAATGAGGTGTACACCACCTCCCAAGTGAACACATGAATTCGTCCTGTGTGCGAGTGTTCTATTGTGAGAGTTGACTTAACAATATGGAAATCTAACATTAAAACCACATTACATGTATAGAGTGGTGCATGGTGGTAAGACATAGCCATTGTTCAATTTAACTCGTTCCACTGAAGGACCGCCCTGGCAAGTTTCTCGTTGATGTAGACGAAGATTATCACTACGGGTGAAAGCTCTACCACAATCACACGAATACATTTCACCGACTTGTTTTAAATAGAGCACTCGAGGAGACACTGATTCGAAATACTCTTCTCCTGGAATATTTCAGTGAAATACCCCACCATACAACAAGTCCGATGCGATGCGCAATCTGTATGGATTTTGAGGAGATTCTCTTGATATTCAACGCACTCATCAATACTCGCAGTTCACTCTTAGCTCTCTCACAGGACAAACGCCCTCCTCGCTTGAGAGTACAAGGATTCATGAAGGTCATGACTACACAGAATATGTATGCCTACACCACAACTTTAGTCAAGGTCAAACAAACATCGAGATCAAATCTTTTGGTTGCCGAAACAATCCCAACATCAAAACTCAAGGTCAAATCTCAAAGTCAAAACTTAATGTTATGAATCTCAAGGTCATATTCAAGGTCAAGTCGAATCTCAAAGTCGACCAAACCCAATATCAAAACTCAATGACAAATCTCAAAGTCAAATCTCAAGGTCAAACACACACACATTGCACACCTGCAACCATTCAAGGTCACACGTGACGTCATAGTGGTGGGGAGAGCCAGAACCGGCTTAAATCTCCTACAAAGTTCCAGTGGTCGAAGAATGTCAAGACTCATTCAGGAAACTGAAAGGAGCTTTGATCAACGCACCTGTACTGAGCTATCCCCTACCCAAAGGGAAATTCATTTTGGATACGGACGCCAGCAACGTGGGAGCTGTCCTATCTCAGATCCAGGAGGGACAGGAGAAGGTCATTGGTTATTTCAGCAAGACGCTTAGCAAACCAGAGCGCAATTACTGTGTCACCAGGCGAGAGCTGTTAGCTGTTGTAAAGGGAGTGGAGCACTTCTACAAGTACGTGTATGGAAGAAGATTCCTGTTGAGAACTGACCATGCAGCTCTCAAATGGCTCTTACAGTTCAAAAATCCTGAGGGTCAAGTAGCACGTTGGATCGAGAGACTCCAAGAATTCGATTTCGAGATCGAACATCGAGCCGGAAATAGCCATAAGAATGCAGATGCCTTGTCGCGAAGACCATGTCCAGATGATTGCTCACATTGCCGACGAGCAGAAGAGAAAGAAGCAACACTTTGTAGAACCACGGCAATGGATGACAACTGGAATGACAGCAAGATCCAGAAAGACCAAGAGAAAGACCCCGACCTTGGCTTAGTTGTCAGCTGGAAGAAGGGCAATCGAAGACCATCATGGCAGGAAGTCGCAGGTTACTCGCCGGCTGTTAAGTCCTATTGGGCACAATGGAACTCTCTTATTCTGGACAATGGGATCCTGAAACGTGTGTTGGAGGCCGATATTGGTGGGGAAGACAGACGCCAAATAATTGTTCCCAGGAACAGAAGAGAGGAAGTGCTGCGGGAAATCCATGATGGAGTCGCTGGAGGACATCTGGGAGTGACGAAGACCCTGCAGAAAGTGAGGCAACGGTTTTACTGGACCAATTGTCAAGCTGACGTCCAGGACTGGTGCAGAAAGTGCGCTGTATGCGCTGCTAGCAATGGACCTCGAATACGACCCAAGGCCCCGATGCGTCAGTACAACGTAGGCAGCCCGTTCGAGAGAATCGCCATTGACATCGCCGGCCCGTTTCCCGTATCCGACCACAGGAATAAATACATCCTTGTGGCAATGGACTACTTCAGTAAGTGGGCGGAAGCCTATGCCCTGCCCAACCAGGAAGCCATCACCGTCGCCGACGTCTTGGTGAAAGAGTGGATATGTCGATTCGGTATTCCAATGGAGCTGCACTCGGATCAAGGCAGAAATTTCGAATCCAACCTTTTCCAAGAAATATGTCTACTGCTGAACATCCGCAAGACAAGAACCACGGCCCTACATCCGCAGTCCGATGGAATGGTGGAACGGATGAACAGGACGATCAACCGCCACTTGTCCAAGGTTGTCTCTGACCATCAAAGAGACTGGGACCAGTATCTTCATTTGTTCCTGATGGCCTATCGATCCGCAGTACACGAGTCAACCGGTCAAACTCCTGCTAGTATTATAATGGGCCGAGAACTGCGACTGCCTTGTGACCTGAAGTTTGGGATACCGCCAGGACAAGACACTGCGGGAGAGGACTACGTCAGCAAACTTCGGCAGAGAATGGACGACATCCACGAACGAGTCCGGTTGAACATCCAGAGTGCCAGCGATAAAATGAAGAAGACCTATGACATCAAGGCCGACGCTGGAGGATTTAAGGTTGATGACCTGGTTTGGCTGTACAACCCCAAACGTCGTCGTGGACTATCACCAAAGTTGCGGAACTCGTGGGAAGGCCCGTATAAAATCGTGAAAAGGATAAACGACCTTGTGTACCGAATCCATAAGCCACCCCGAGGGAAACCAAGGGTCGTCCATTTCAACAGGTTGGCCCCTTACGCTGGAAACCCTGACCAAGTTCGCACCCTCAAGCCACCGGAGGATGATATGACGTTCGAGAAGTTTATGTCCTTGTATTCAAACGGGCAGAAAGTTCTACATGGGGTTACTAGAGAGGAGTCACGAGACCTTTTCGAGGTGCCTGCTGACTACGCACTAGCGCACTGTGTGGCAGAAGATCTTCGAATGTCCAGGGGCATCGCCGTAGTGTTCTCCAAGAAATTTGGTCAACTCCAAACACTGCGGGAGCAGAATCCAGAAGTTGGTGGGGTGCTACAGTTGAAGAAAGGCTAGATAAACATCTACTACCTAGTTACCAAGAGGTATTCCCAAGATAAACCGTCCTATGAAGATGTCTGGAAGAGTCTCACCAAACTAAGAGATACTATGGTGGACCAGAATCTGGTGGATCTAGCAATTCCAAAATTGTCCTGTGGTATTGATGGGTTGGACTGGAGAGTCATAAGTATGCTGGAGGCGATATTCAGATCCAGCGGCGTCAAGATTTTGGTTTGCTGTAACCCTCTTCCACGACCGATCATGAAGACCGTGGAGTGTTACTTCCATCGAACTTCACGGTGCAGATATGGGGAGTCATGCAGATATCATCACACTCCAAGGATGAAATTTCGGGACGAAATGTCTTTAAGAAGGGGGCAATGTAACGAACCTAGGCCGGACCTGTCGCCTCGCGCGTTGCCGTCGACAGCGATGAGGTCATCCCCGGAGATGTTCGAGAACAGTCCAGTCGCTCTGCCGCGGAGAGCAACGGTCGATATTGGAAACGATTGGAACATGCTGGTCGCCAACTGCCGGAATTCGAAAGATCGGGAATTCTGTGACGGAGATAAATAGGTAGCCCTCAAGATGGCACGGACAGTCTGAACGAGCCCATACGATCGAGCTATACAGTGGCGTAATATAAATTAAGTTGTAGATTTAAGTGTGAAATAAATTATTAAAACCAAGTTAAGTTTATTTACGTTACATTATGCATTCACCACCTTGAAGTCCAACTTTCACAAGGAGCACCTGATAAATATTTTCTTCGCTTTGGTATACACAACCATAAGCAACAATATTATTGTATGGGACAGGGCCACAGAGGCATCTAGGGTATTAATTTCACAGAGAAACATGTAGAAATACATTCATCCAATACGGTATATTAACATTCACTTCCATCTACGTATACAAACTATTACTATACATACAAACTGGATAAAATAGCGAATTTCATTAATACCATACAAGAAGACGAGACGACTTTTGTCCACATCAACTCAATAGAATGCAGCATAGAAAATCACCTCTCTATGCTGGTGGATATTTATTTATCCTACTACCTAAAGTCAATGCAGAGCACCAGTATTTTCAAATCAAACCTGAAGAAATTCCTAACACAGAACGCTTTCTATTCAATTGAGGAATATATTCAATTAAATACCTAATCTTGCCACCTGTACCATATTGTATGTAATGTATTATTTATGTCCAAGTATCTTACATTTTTTACGTTTCTTAAAAATCCAATTGTAACAACGAACAATTGTAACTACCTTATTTATGTGACAAAATTGAATTTTTACTTTCCATTCTACTGACGTATCTCATGTTATGCAAATAACCAAAAGAGACCAATAAAAGTATCTATCTATCTATCTATCGTTTTATCGCCCACTCATCTTAAAATATGTAATAGGTATAATAATTTTGATAAATCAAGAAAAAACTCATTTTGTAATCTTCCACATATAATGTCAAACACATGTCATTCAAATAACTTTGTATGATTTCTGAATTATAATAATGATGGCCATATAATATAACCTTGGAAACGTCAGGATTGTTAGAAAAAAATCAGATTACTCTACTTTTTGGGTTCTCAAAAACATTTGAGGACTGTTATTTGGACCATCTTAGTTGTTTTTTGAATAAACATGATATTCTAATGGTCAACATGGTAAGAAAAGCTGTTTTTCTACCAATTCGGAAGTAACAGCCTTTTATCATGTTCTTTGATTTGGTGAAGCGTGGCATATGTCCCATTGGGATCTCATCTTGCGGAGCAACTTTGGTTTTTATTATGGGCTTGCCTGTACTTCCTTCCATCTGTATTCTGACATTGCTTTTTCACAAAACCTGTTGACATACCAACAAATGAGTCGATAATTGAAAAATATCTTTGTAATTAGAAAATGGTATATTCTGCTATAAAGTTTCTAGGTGCCCAATTCAAAAATAATTTTTTTTTTAGAATAAATACTGTTTTATTGCATGATTGATATTGAACACAAAAACCCTAGCAGAAATATTTTCTCAATGTTGAAATAAAAAAAAGATAGGGAAACATTCTTCTAGATAGTGGGTAAATAAAAATCTATATACAAAACTTATTTTTTTTAATTCTCAAAAACCCACTAGAACACTAATATTAATCACTACATCGCAACAATTAATTTCATAGATATAATTCAGAATGTTGTCTCTTATTATAATGGCTCACTGGAATATAAACATTTCGTTATCCAGCTTTTAGGCACAATTACGTTGATGGTAATTCTGTTTTTTCATTTCTACAATTGAAAAAATCAAAATATAAAATAGAGACGAAATCAGTCTGCTCTCTTGAATAAGAAATTGACAAGGTATTCTAATATAAAGAGAAAAACACGAAAGAATTACATAAAAAGAGAGAATCCTGATACCGCTCATCAAATATTTATAAGTGACGTTGATAAATAAAATGTATTGTACCAATTCCACAGCAAGACATTGCACTTCAAAAAATAGAATGTTTTGATCTAGAGTTCTCATTAAAGTATTAGAATATTCCAATTTTATATATATAGGTATATATATATACATATATATATATATATATATATATATATATATATATATATATATATCAATTACCAATAGCAACTTTACTTCTGAAAATTAACAATATACATTTTTGAAATCTGCTTTGTGGAACGAGAATTCTTTTTGAATAATCACAGTTTTTGATAGGGAGTCCCTATATAAATAATTACAGACTCTAGATTGCAAATATCAATTGAATTCAAGCAACATTCCATTTTATACTGAAATCTATTTCATCATTAATTTATATGGTAATATCTGCCATCATATAATGAAAATTTATTTTTGTTATAGTTTTTGAGCAGATAAAATACAAAAACAATGTGCAATTCAAAGCTATGGCACGAATGAAAAAAGAATTGTTCAATCTTTTGCCAACTAATATTTGTGGAGTTTATAATATAAATTTTTTAAAAAAAAATCAACTCCTGTCCGAGTCAGTTAACTGAATAATTTATAAAATATGATAGCAGATTACAGTAGGGAAACTTTGTTCACATAAAAATTCAATATAATCTTTTTTATAGACCTCAAAAATATTGGTAAATTTAAATACTTTTTTTCACATTTTTACTGAAATATCTCAACCATCTCCTAATTATTTGAATGTGTGAACATTTCATACATTTTCTTGACAACTTTTCATAAGAGAAAGACGATTTTCTGAATAATCAACATATAACTTTTTGTGAACATAGCCTCACCACTGATTATTATATAGCACAAAGTGGCTGATTGAGCATCACTATTGATGATTGTTAATTATTAATGGTGACATAAACTGGCAGTGATTTTCAAGTTAAAGATGTCCATCTATAGATGGTACATTATATTCAAGCTATACTCAAACCTTAGCTATATATTTTTTAAATGAAAATAGTATGGTATTAGTAATTAACTTTCCTAATATCTATATCTTAAATAATGTTACAAAAAAAACATTGAATTTTTTTGGTAAAAAAATAACCAATATTTCAAAAAAAAAACATGAAGAAATAAAATAAAGAAGTTCAAAATCCGTTTTATGGTATAATTTCAATTTGTTATAAATCCCTAATTTCTAATAATTCGTGTGTTTTATGCAACTCATAATTTATTTTAATATAGAAATGATATTATTAGGATTTTCGTTATTTCTTTCTCAAGTGGACAGAAGCAAAATATTCCTCCTAATTAATCTTGTTGAAAACATTTGAATTGTTCCAACTGAATCCATTATAACCTGAGTGATAATCTCAAGGAAATTGGGAGAAATCTTTGTAGATTGTAGGTCTTTAGGAGATTCTTTATCTAGCATCTCATTACAATTACTGTGACTATTGATATTTCTAAGAAAATTGAATCTACACACCCATTCTTGGTTTTTTGCAAAAAATTCTTATATGATCTTAAAAAAAACACCTGAAAGACCAAGGTAATACTAGCACAACTAGAAGAAGCAACATTTATGACAGCCTATTTCTTAATTGAATTGAGTTACTCTCTTTCATCCTATACTGCCGTGTTTTCGCAAAATACATGTTCAACTGCATTTTTCTATAACTTGAGATACACACCTTAAATTCTCCCTAGAAATAATAATCCAAGGCTAATAAAAAACTACAGCAACAATAAAGTAGTTGACACACTACATAGAAACTGAAATATATTAAATTTCCATGTATGTTGGTACGAAAAAAAATGTGCAGGCCTGCTTTTGCTAAGAGGTCAACATAATTTAAGTGCCAAGGAATTCTATTTTCACATTTTGTTTAAAAAAAAACACAGTATCCCATTAAAATTATTGATGAAATTGATAAATATTAATATCAAATTAATTTAAGAATAAAAAAGAGTGAAAGGAATGAAGAGAATATATTAGAAGAAACCTCATCAGAAGAAGGTGATATGAAATATTAATAATTACTCCAAAATAATTTTTTTTTGGCATAGTTCATCAGTGAAATTATGTTTAACAAGGACAATGAAGAATGAATATTCCATCCTCGCCAAATTCTGATATGAATATATCAGTTGAAAGAGTGCATCACAAATTCTACAATCTGGCAAAGCTGCATCTCTAACCACCTATATATCATCACAAATCTGTCAATCAATTTTATATAAATGTAATTTTCCTGATTTTCTTAATTCTTCACTGAATTTCCATATTTCAATACTTGATTTAGTTCATAGAATTTTAGAGGAAATAGTATAACCATACATACAGAGTATGCTCAGTGGAGTTTCAATAGCAAAAGTGAAATCCTTTTGATGTGATTGCAGAATTCAATATACTACGCTATTTATCAAGCACCATTTTCATTTCATCGCCATTTTCCCAAAGCAAGAAGTTCTAGCAAACATATTTTGTTCTTCACAGCCAAAAAATATTCAATAGACATGTTAGTAAAAGAAGAATATCCGAATGAATATGAATACATTGTGACCAAATGGAACACAATTTTTATAAATGCACAATCATGAAGTATATCATATCTGAGAAAGCACCATCAAGTCAGCAGTAGGAATTACATGCAATGATAGTTTGTGGGTTCGACTCTCACGTTCAGCAGGACATCTACATTTTTCCAGTGATTGAGACTCTAGGTCGGGCCTGAGTACCTGGGGGCTACACCCCGGAGGTAATAAAAAATTGTTGAAGTATAGGACTGGCCACATTACCTTCCTAGTATAAGAAATAGGGACACCTCAAATGTGATTACATCGAATCACATCTCACATCGTTTGTTTGAAGGTTGTAGACGATGTGGTAACTTGATTACTCTTGTATCGGACGTCCATTGTCTTAATGGATTTCAAAGGTGAATACTGATTCACCTAAAGACGATTGCAGATACAAGAATTCAAAACGTCGTGAAAACCTTTAAAATCCATAAAGACAATGGGCGCCGAAACGAGGGTAATCATCATCTCACATCCATTACTCAGTTTGGTGTGTTCCGTCAGATTCTGCAAGAATTTATTCTCGATAGGGATAATTTGTTAGTTATAATAGCCTCAAGAAGCTTTGAGCAAGTAAGGCTGCTATCACTAGAGACGAATGATAATGCTTCAATAGTTCTTAGTACTCATTTATTAAGCTAGTGACTCAATCCACCAAAAAATGCGGCTGATGGGGCATGATCTTCTGCATGGTAGTTAATTGCCTCACCAGTGCACTACCAAGTCTCAATTGATCTTTGATGATTACATTGAAAGTAACCTCAGGATATCAGATAAAAATATTTAATTTCACCGATGCAGTTTTCAATCGAGTTGTGTAGGTTGTTATAGTATTTCTAATCCCAATTGGACCGACATAAAAAGTTTCGAGAAGGAATTCTCTTCCACACGACAGAACTTTTTCATGATTTTACCAGGAACGCTTTGAAAGTGAAAACACTGGTAGTATATAAATTTCCCATTTGCCGGGCAGTGCATATGAAATTTATTGCCGTTCCAATTGGGATTAGAATAACTATACTTAAGAATTGTTATCAAGATTTAGTAAGCTATTTCTTCTTCACAATTCCCACAAGCTTATGAATGGAATAAGTTCATTAACACCAAATGAATGAGTTGTAGGAATGTTGACCAATCTAATCTGCCCTACGATAATATTTTAGTGATGAATATAGAAGGCAAGTTGATCATTAATTATTATATATAAAAGTCATTAATTCTACAAATTCAATAGTTCAAGCTCAATATATTCATTTTCATCAATATTCATTATTGTCAATAAGATAGTAAGTTATTTCGATACAGGGTGTTGGGAAATGACTGTGCCCTTATTCAAACAAACTGAATAAAAAAATCTTGAATTCTGCAAGTTCCCTACCAATTTCGAGAATAATTATTTAAGGGCTTCATGAAACAAGTTTTCCTTTATCAATCAGATATGTACCAAGCAATAGCTCATTGAAGCTGGAAACGAAAAAGATAAACTAACTACAAGAGCTTTCTTGATACACTGAAAAAAATCCTCAATGTTTGCCAGGAAAATACTTAAAATGATGAATGTGTTCAGACCAATGTGTTTACAATGGATTTTATAGTATTTTGTTGTTGAAATTATCATTTGTTTAGCAGCACTCTTCATTTTCCTACATCCTGTATATATGCATCATATTTAACAGAGTACTAATGAACCAGAAACATTATTGAAATCAAACTACTGATTTGAATTTTGTTAGCATTTTGGTGAATTAATCATTTCATCTCATAATATGAAACAAATGCAGGTACACCTAGCATTATTATTAGTACAATCAATAGCTGTCACTGTGATCATTAGGCCCATAGTTACGAACCACCTTCACAATTCAATTCAGTAAAAAAAAATTGTATTGGTCAAATTGGGTGCTTGAATATATTATCCTTCATAGTCATGCACCAATATATTAGCAACCAAAATCATGATATACATACTTTTGTTATTAATGTCATATCGAATAAAAATATATGTGAAACATATACACATAAATAACCCATTTCCTGTGGGCAATTTTATAAAAAAATCTTTCAAATTTACTACAATTTCATTTGTCAGTGAATGAAATCTGTGATGTTGACAAGATCCCAATGAAAAAAAAAATGGAAAATTATGCTCCAAGAATGTTACCTGACGTGTCTCTGGGAACAATATTATTAACCTCAGTAACACAAAGTTGTGTCAAGCAAAAATATAATCGATTCAAAAAGATAGAAATAATAAAAGAAACATTATTTATGGTTTTTTGTAATTGTTGCTGTTATCGGATGATCGACAACATCATTTGAAGATCAACAATATTATAACAATCAATTTTAAGCTGTTTTGACTGAGGCCACTCACTGTTCTATAATCAATTATTAGTGCTCGAATACAAACATGGAACAAGTGATTATTAACTTTATTACATACCAAAGAGAAGCCAAACAATAGCAAATAAATGTAACAAACATAATAAACTCAACCATATATATGTAAATGATATATATATATATATATATATATATATATATATTAAGCTTCTCTTTCGGGGTATTCATGTTGAAAAGGGAAACATTCTCTTTCCTTATGAAAAGTATCATGAAAGAACTAAAAGAAAACAAGTCTCAATAAAAACTTATACACTTGCAAAATAATCATCAATTTTCCATTAATATGAAATCATCTCAAAAGAAAATTAAGTGTGATTAGGCTTGTATCTTGATCATTTGAAGGTCCAAACTCAACATTCAAAGCTTTTCTCATTGACTTTTTTACAAATCTTCATGATACCAAATATAAGTTTCTTAAAATGTAATTAAAACTTGGTAGAGTAACAAAAACTCCTGAGATGATTCATGGATCACTTCTGCTTGCGAAAAAAGTTGTGGTAAACATTGAATTGAGATTCGGGCGGAGACAACATGGGGAACTCCTGTTGATAAGAAGGCCCTGGGTAATTGTCCCACCACATTGGCAGAGGAGCAGGCATAGGTGACAGCATGTAAGGGGGCTGCACAGGGGCCACAGTCGGTCCATATGATGGTATTGGAAGGGAGGGCTGCACCATCACAAAAGTGGTAGAGCGGCATGGGGGCACTGTGTGAGAATGAGATGGCAAATGTTGTGGGGGCGCTACTATAGAACGCCCCCACATCATCTGCTAGCATCTCTGACTATTCCAGTGATTCATATAATCTTGATAAGTCAGTGTTATTTTCTCACTTTGATACCGAGTCAATTTTATTGTACGTCTCAATTCGCTTGATATCACGGATTTGTAACCTCCTTTTCTTAGGAGAGAGTCTATGGTTTGTAGTTGATCCCAACCTGTTGGCAAAAATACACAATATTACTGCAAAACAGTTTATCAGAAGATTAATTCATCTAGTCTTTATCTCCTTTGATATTCCCTAAGCTGCTCAACTGTTTTAACAAAACATTATTTAAGAGATCTGTCAGCTTATATACTATACGCATGTGATTAACATGTAAAGGGTCAGGGTTCAATTTGTAAGCAAACAAACTTTAATTTTTCACTTATAGGGTTCTCTATCATTCATTTCTAAGGATATAAAATATATATATATATATATATATATATATATATATATATTAACTCAGGATATAAAATGAGAAGACAGAAATGCGAAACTGATCAAATTTTCTATCTTCTAATTTTAACTCTTAACATGTTTTATGGTTAAACCACCCTGAAGATATCACCGAATTTCCCAAAAAAGTTTGTTTCTGAGATACAAATCTAAACATGCCATTTGGCACCATCATTGGTGAGGCTTGGTATCGCCACACGTTCATTATTCAAAGTTGATTTGATAATTTAAAAATGTTAACCCATTAACTATTTTTCATGGAAGAATCAAAATTATCGATTAGTACAATGCCCATATTTTTATTTAGTGGTTTATTTCAAACTGAGCCTTCAAAAATGTGAATTTCAAATGAAAGAGTAATTTTTTTTTTTCGGGGGTTGCTGGCAAGTAATACAAAACCAAAATTGAAAATCTAAAACAGGGAAGCTGTTTTAGATTTTTAATTTTGGTTCTAATTGGCAATGGAAAATAAGCAAACACAGTTTGTTAATAATATCAATGTTTTATATTTCGTCAATATTATGAATGTAAATATTTTTAAAATTAACTTCATTTCGACCTCAAAATAGGTCGGCATCCAATTTGACGATGGTACGTCATATTTACCAATATGGAGAAAACAGCGAAAGTAATTCAAAGTCAAGAATTGAGATATGACATTGAATTAGTAAAAAAAATTGAAGAGGGAGTTTCTTCCATTCTTCTGTCGACTTTTTCTAAGGAAAACATGTTCGCATATATAATATTTATTCAAAAGTTTCTTTGAAGTTGTGGTTGTTAAAAACAAAATTAAAACAGCCAACACAATGGAAAAATATGACAAGAAGTTTAAATTCACTTATTTGTGACGAAATATTTCCATAGGCAAAATCAAAATATTTCTGTTCAACTTTAAACATACTCGCACATTCCCAGGTTTATATGTAAATCATTCGTCTGAATTTTACTTATAGTTTACGACACAAATGTCTTCAAGGAACACGAACTTTCATGGACTTTTTTTCATGTAAATATTCACCTAATTATATTTTATCGACTCACGTCGATGTCATCCATATTTTTTGGCATAATATGTTTCCACCACTATACAAAAAATCAGTGATTTTTACAAAACAACCACAACCTAATAGTATTTAAAAAAAGTGGGAACTTCACCTCCAGAAACAATTTGTCTTTCTCTAAAAACAAAGTGTTTCTTAGACAGAATACACATTTTCTTTTGGTTGTCTTCTATATTTTGGTGGGAATACTTGTTTTGCATGAGTAAAAATTGACGTTTTGAAGAAATATATTTATTTCCCAGTCTGCTCACTACTACTACCTTTACAATAGGTGTGGTAATCAAATATACATCAGAAAACAACTATTTTCTCAGCTAATACCTTGACACATTCGGATTATATCTGACGAATAGTTCTACAAGGTTACTTTGCAGATGCTTGCTGTGAAACTTCGCACGATTACTCATCAGATGTAATCTAATATTCAACAAAGTATTAGCCTATAAAGTAGTGGTTTTCTGATGGATATTAGATCCACCATACACCTATTTTACGGATAGTAGTATAAGCAATTTTCCAAATCAAGATAATTTTTTTAAGAAATAGCTCACTATCACATATTTCTATTTTTATAATCAATAATAAAATATTATAATAAATGACTTTTATTGAACCAAATCACATTGATCCAATAGGCTATCGACCTGAGATTACATATAAATATGGAGAGAAAAAGACATGATTGTCGATTGTGAAGACAAACTTGATTTGTTGATAAATTCGTAGATGTATTGTTTGAAAATATGAACAGTGTTGAAAAGATGAATCAGATGTGGAATCACAAACTTTAGTTACTATCTTCCATCGTTCTAGATATGGAAACACTCTCTACTAAATAGTTTTTTTTTTCTGAAAATTAAAAAAAACTACGATAAAAAAACATGGTGCAACCTGTTATTGAGTAGAAAAAACATGGCGGCAACCTGCCCTCAAATAGAAAAAAATATGGCTGTTAACGTAATCGAGCAAGATCCCTTAGACTGATAAGAGTGTTCAGGCAGAAGCGAACCTAACCTAGAGCTACCCAATTTAGACCCCGCCCACGTACACGACCCATAGGATAGGTAAGACTACCCCTCACGTACACCTTACCTAACCTAACGTATAACTCCCTCCATGTAGGAGCTAACCCAACGTAGACCCTGTACAAGTATATGACCCCAAGTTAGGTTAGAAGGTGTCTGTGATGGGGAGTATTACCAGGTAATCTTATGGAATATTTTTCCTAAATTTCTGGCTTGTCTTAATTTTTGGTTCAGAAATCATACATCCTAACTTTTGTCTAGATATAGCATGGCTTAGGTGCATAATCAACATTATCACAGAAAAGTTTGCAGCGCAAGTAGAACTACAACTAATGTGAGTTCAGATTGAGAGTTATTTTCCGAACTTTTTCAACTTGCAGTTGGATTATCAATCATGTCCGTTCTACCTAAAATATTTTTATTCCTACAGCTATACAGGGTGTGCCAAAAGTCGGTACCAACTTTCTTATTTTAAATGGAAACACATTTTTTTCATATGGTTCGATTGGCCTTCCTGAGTTTATACAACCTAAGTTATGTTAACTTATCTATTACAGTTTTGGACATATGTCGATTTTTTTACTACTGCCGTGGTAGTTTACGAAAAAATTGCATCTCGCAAATAATTGAAAATTAGTAATCTAATGGGAGAACAAATGACAAGAAAACCCCTCCCAACTCTATTTAACAACTCAGTGCTGAGTCAGTGTGATTGGGTAAATATTATTCAGTCAAATTATTCAAATGAATGTGTTACTCAATTTTAAGCCGCTTTGTACAATGTAATGGATTAATTCATTCCCACAAAAGACAATACATAAACAAATATCCACATTGGTACTCAAAAGAGCTTGTTCAAAAAATAAAACTGAAGAAAGATATGTGTAAAAAATCAAAAGAAAATCTTGAATATTTCCTATATCTTTGCTATAGGAAACTGAGAAGTGAAACCAAAATACTCATAAGAAATGTCTGGGTATAATGGCCGTACAAAAAAAAAAACGCCATTTGTTCATAAAATATTTACAACCAAATGGATAACTTGAATATTTTTCATTAGGTTGCTAAGAGATTAATATGTTTAAAAAAAGTTTTTAAAAAAATAAATTTTAATTGTTTATAGTTTTTTATTTATTTTTTATTATTTAAATAATATATTAAGAATATTTTTTCTTTGAAATTCATTATTGGTTATTCTCTCCCTAATAAAACAATTTATTTTTTTAATCAATAATGTAATTGTTTATTTTTTTAAGGCATTCAACTGCTGTGGTTATTGGCCTTGGGATTGGAAAATTCATTAAGGGTTTGTACAATTCGAGATATTTGCCCACTTCTCGTATGAAACTAAGGATCTTCTGTGTCACATTTCTGTCATTGTTTATTAATTTAACAATTAGTTTCAAACAAACTCTGATTGAAATTATATTTTTTTCAAATGGTACAAAAAATATCAAAAACAATCATATAGATGACAAACTGTTAAAAAAAATTGTTTGGTAATTTTTCTAGAAAATTCTATGAAAATATTTTTTTTTTGCAGTTTGTCGTATATGGTTTTGTTTTTATTTTTTGTTTCATTAAAAAACATACAATACAATTCAGAGTTGGTAACTAATTGTTAAAATTAATAAACAATTACATTGATAAAAAATATATATATATTTTTAGGTATAACCAAAACCAAAATTAATATATTATTTGAATAAAAAAAATAAAAAAACGATTATAAACAATAAAAAAAAGTTTTTCTTTAAATATATAATAAACTCTTGGCAACCTAACGCAATTTTTTTAATATTCAACTTATCCATTTATTTATAAATATTTTATAAATGAATTGTATTTTTTTTTTAAAAACGTTTTGAAATGCCTTTGTCAGACATAAAACTGATAAAAATGTAAAAGAAATAATTTTGTTGACAATATTTAATTTTTTATATTTTGTTAACTTCAGAAATTTTATTATTAACAAAATAAACAACTTTTTATGGTGTAATATTATTGAGTACACATGTGAAATGGGCTCTGGGAAGTATAGAGTCATTCTGTAAACAATTATTCGATTTTCAATAAAATCGGCGGTTCCAAAAAAACTACTTAATTAACAATTCACATTATCAATATTCAATGAAAATTTTTTCCCAACGAAATCTCATTCTTCCAAAAGTTCAGATGATCCTATAATTTTTTTAATTTTCAAATTTAGATTTAATAGTATAAAAAAAAAATATGTACATTGCTCTCTCGAGAGGGGGTACCCCGGTCGTAACGCTCGCGCGGAGCCCTATTTTCAACTTTGAATTAAAATTATAAATAACTGAGATAAGAGTACCGGAAATCTGGACTTTTTATGGGAAATTTCCACCTCTTCAAAATTATTATTTTTCATTTTTCCTATCATTGATAGTTTTTGAGCTATTGCCAAAAAACTGAGACCATATTTATTTTGTTTTTTGTAATAGCAAATTTTCGCCGGCAGAATAAATACGTCTTTCTCAGAATGACATCCCGAATAGAATGAGCTATCGCTCATATTTTTAGTAGACTTGGAACGATTTTCGCAGAAAGCTCACTTCTCGACTAGACTATATACAAAATATTCCAACAGGCCTTTTCTGTTTAAGTTCTTTGCCTTGCTTCCTTCAAAACACTCTTAAAAGTCGTGTACCTACGTTTTTTCATATGTTTTGACTTCTCTGATATTATGGAGGAACATCCTATTTCTCACGATTGTTCAACTTCTGTATTTTCTTCGCTCTCAGAACTACTCATAATTTAATCAGTTAAAGATAATTTCTAACAGCTTGTCATGTGCGTTTGACAATAACGTGACATTAAGAAATATGATTACAAACGTATCCCTAACAACAGATTCAAAACATTGTTGAAAGTTTTTTATAGCTACAAGACCTTTCCTTTCTTTCTTCAAACCCGTTCTTGAAAGCTGTATACCTGCCTTTTTTCATAGTGATGTTTAAAAAACTTCTCTGGTATTATGGAAGAACATCCTATTTCCCACGATTGTTCAGTGTCTGTATTTTCTTCGCTCTCAGAATCAATCATAATTTAATCAGTTAAAGATAATTTTCAACAGTTTGTCACGCGCGTTTGACGATAATGTGACATTTAGAAAACTTTTTTCACTTAATTTTTTGGTCCTCTTGCCACTAACTTGTATCTAGTTTTATATTTAGAATAATAAACATAATACTATTATTTCTAGAGCAGGACCATAACCATATAAATTTTTCAAGGAAACAATATATTTTCTTCATTTATTGAAGTTTTCTTTCGCAAAATGATAAGTTTTTAAAAATTTTAGAAAATCATGAAGAAGTCAAAACACAAGTTTTTATAATACTATCTGAAACCTGGAATCAGTAGATGACTTCAATATACCAAATTCCACAGCTTATTACAATAAATCTAAAATTAATGAAAATGACTGCTTGGTGATTTTTACCAATAATAAAATAAATAGTGGAGTATGTATAATACCCTTGGCCAAAACAAAATTACTGAGACTTGCCCTTAAAACCGCAAATGGAGAAATAGGAATACGGCTTCATACATATCGGCAGCAGATGGGTAGCAACCGGCGCAGGTAGAAAGTATCGTTGCACTCATTTGATGAATGCTGCTAACGCCGAAGGTTAAATCCGGCAATATCGCTGGATGCTCACCAGTAGACAGGATGAAAGCAAACTATACAAACCGGATGCTAACCAGCGGGAATTCATGTATATATTGGACGCTCAGGGGCGGATGCATGAAAGGTCGCCGTGATATATGTGAAATAAAACTTCCAAACATGTATTGTCAAAAAACAAAGCTTGAATACCGTTTATAACATCTAATGTTGGAAGCTTAAAAATATTTATCTGTAAAACTTGAGGTTCTTTGAGAACTACGTAGTGGGCGCTCAGATATGGAGTTGTGAAAGGATGCCCGGTAGATAGGGGATGTATATATATATATATATATATATATATATATATATATATATATATATTTATCTCTATCATATGAGCGTCCATACGTTATCACATTTCATTCATTAGGGCGTCCACGGAAATAGAGCGTCCTTATACGGATGCTCTATAGACTTAACATGTGAACATTTGTCAGAAGACTTTAGATATAAAGAAAAACTCTCCCATAAAATTTGGGTGGGCGTTTTTTTGATGACCAAATGAAGATAAAGTATACGGCTGCTGTATATTATTAGTTGGCAGTTCTCAGCACTCGGATCGGTGGAAGCTTCAACTCGTATACATTGTATACGATTGGTTCATACACTCAATAGAGTGCCGGGCGTCCTATAGATACGGCAACAGTACATTTCATAATAACTTCAGTCAAATAATATTGCATCAGAATTCAGGCTATTCATTTGCAAAAATTAGACAGTGCGGCTCACGATTCACCGTATGATTTTATGTCTGTGTTTCTTCTGAATAAAAATGGTTGATCGTTTATTTCCTGACGAATACGTAAGTTACGGAAATACGATAGTTGAATGTTGATATTCTCATACATAATTTTGATTTCAGTAAAGCATCACAGCTTCACACTCTTCCCAAAAAAGAAGGAGTAATTGGTTTTGCAATAAGCATATGTCACCGGTACCGGAGCTGATCCAGAGTACAAATGTATCTTCTTCGGATGAATCTTTTTCGCAGTTGAAAACTGTTAATAAAGTTGAAAGTTGAGGGTCGAGAGTTATTTCTATTCTTTTCATAGCTGTTATATTTGTGTTGATATATTCTGGTTTTTAGGTATTGTTTAGTTTGTCCTATATAACATTTCCCACATTCACAGGGAATACTATATATTACACATGAATCTGATTAAGCTGGTATCTCATCTTTCAACTGTGTGAATACTTTTCCTGCAGTTAAAAGATATGATAACAGCTGAATGAGATTCATGTGTAATATATAGTTTTCCATGAATATTTATAAATTTTAACATAGAAATCATAATCTCCGACCCCAATTACCTTCATCCATCTCCATCTTGGAGTCGCCATTGATTTCATGGATTTTGTCAAAAATGTCATTATCTTCAACCCCGAAAGCCCCCACATACCCATTTTAAATCAAATCGGACCATGAACACAAATTTCGTCCGCATATTGTTTTTTTCTCTAACAAAAATGCCATAATGCATTGTCACGGAAACTATGAACACCTGCCAAATTTCACGTTAATCGGACAACTAGAAGGGGGAAAAATTTTACTTGTAAGATTTGATTACCCACATCAGAACAGGTAAAACTAAATAAAAGCTTGTAAAATAAAGACATTTTTTTTATTCTGAGAAAGAATTGAGTTGCATCGATCATTAGCAACGTATGGTACAGTTTCTTTATCATGATAACTCGTATTTACATTTAGTTCATATTATTAGTCTGGAATTAGATTGTGTCAGTTATGTGCAGGTCGTTTAAAAAGTTTATAAGGTTGGAGATATCAAGCGGTCTCTTCGAAGGGATTTAATTTCAAGCAATAAAATGATTAACAAAAACCTTTTTAAAGAGAAGATTTTATTCAAATGCACTAAAAAGTTCAAATGAATTGCTTAGGATAATTGACGTAGGTTATTCAGTTATTCCAAGTTATAGATTCAAAAGCTTGTCGCGCAAAGTTTTCAGTTTGAGTACAAAAGTGACAAGCTTTTGAATCTATAACTCACGGAATAACCTACGTCACACATCCTGAGCAATAGTTTTTTACTTTTCAGTGTATTTGAATAAAAGCTTGAGTTTAAAAAGGTTTTTTATTAATTATTCTATTTTGTGCTTTTTAGTACTTGAGTACGCCTTAATCTATGCATTTATGTTGAAGCATCGTTATTATGAGGCCTTTTTTTCCTGTATGTTCTGAGCTACCTAGCCCTCCAATGAGGAGACCATCTAAAGATTAACTCATTCGCTATCTTCGAGTTTCCATCTTCAATTCCACAATTTTAATTAAAAATCAATAATCTTCAACTAAATTCATAATCTCCGACCCCAAAAACCCTGACATACCAATTTTGAATCGAATCGACTCACAAAACTCGTACACCATCCCGAATTTGTGAATTTTGATAAAAAAATTATTATCTTCGATCCCGAAAACCTCCACATGCCAATTTTGAATAGAATCGGAGCATAAATACAGAGATCATCGGCCATCTTGGAGCCGCCATTTTGATTTTATGAATTTTGAAGAAAAACTCAAAATCTTCGACCCCGAAAACCCCTACATACCAAATTTGAATCGAATGGGAACATACACCTAAATCTCGTCCGCCATCTTAGAGCGCAATTTTTTTTTTTTTTTCTAATAAAAATTCCATGAGCCGCCATTTCAATTTCATAAATTTCAACAAAAAATTCATAATCTCCTACTCCGAAAACCCCCACATACAAATTTTTAATAGAATCTGACCATAATCACAAAACTCCTCGGCCATTTTGAAGCCGCCATTTTGAATTTATGAATTTTGACGAACGTTCATAATTTCCGACCCTGAAAACCTCCACATACCAATTGTGAATCGAATCGGACCATAATCACAAAACTTGTCCGCCATCTTGAATTTTGACCAAAAATTCACAATCTTTGTCCCCGAAAGCCCTCAAACACCAATTTTGAATCGAATCGTACCATAATCACAAAACTCATCCGCCATTTTGTTTTTTCTCTAACAAAAATTTCATAACGCACTATCACTGGAATAACTTCAGCTCAATTAGATGTCCACTATACCAATTATGGTAAACACAGACCTATCGATAGAACATTAAAAATAATCAATGATAATAACTTTGAATTACTGCATGGTAACTTGGTTAGCTTTAAAAAAACAATACTAATGAAATTATAGAGTATATAGGTTAGTTTCATTTATGTGGTGTTGTTGGATCAAATGTAAGGGAATTATTTTGGGCTTATCTAATATGTACTAATATATGTTTTTAATCGTTACACTCGTACAGATTTGTATAGCTCATGTAAGGTAGCAACCGTCTTCAATGTTATATATTTTATACCTATTTTTTATATTCAATTTTAGTTTAAGATAACTACAATGTTCAATGTCATATTATATATTTTATACTTATTATATTGAATCTTAATTTAACATACATTTTTGATCAGGTAATTATACTGTAATGGGGGCTATCCCGTATGTACAATAAATAAAAAAAATAAAATAAATAAGTGCTCCAAAAATGGATTACAAATTTTCAACAGGAAAGAATGGCAGAATGACATATGAACAAAGCAAGTTAAATAAAAGCTTTTTATGAAAATATTTAAAGAATTTAATAACATAAATTAAATAAAACAAATTAACATGAAAAATATTTAAATGGGAAAAGATAACGTCGGAGCTCATGAAATAATAATTGATGTTCACTTATATCGACAACCCTGCACGACACTCTAATGATTAATGAATAAATGAGGGTATACACCAAGGACGCTCAACAGATTATGGAATGAAAGTGGGCTGTATATTGAGGACGCCCAGATGATATACTGATGAAAGGACGCCCTAACGTAAGTAAAGTGAGAGATAATATATTCAATTTTCAGTCATGGACGCTCCAAGCTTCATTTTTATATGGACACTTCAATGATAGTAAGATATATATATATATATATATACACGATCGTAATTGGCGTTTCACAATTCAATTAAATTAAAACCTACCTAAGCAGGTAACAAATGAAAAATCGTCAGTCACTTATTGATGGATCGGCATATATTCATGCCATGTCTTTTCTAAACAAACTATCTTTGTTAATCCCGCTTCATTATTAAAATATGAAACTTTGATGAATAACATATTTGATTTTGATAAATTACATGTTTCTTCTCAATATAATGTTAAATTATTATATATTATCTTGTACACTGGATTATAATTTGTGTTAGAGAGTTACTTTGCAACTCTTTCCCACCAATAACATTGAATTCAAATATACATTTTATTTTTATCACATATAACTATTTAGTATTTGATTAGTCTTAGATATGACCTAGAGAAAGTATGATTTGAAAAAGAAATAATGTCAAGTAGGAGTTATCTAATTCCGAGTAAAACATATATAATTACAAAAAAAAAACAAATTAGATATGGTATGGACACAGTCTTTATTGGTGTTATTTCGACTTAGCCTGTAGGTCAAATGCTAAGAGACTAATAGTGAAATACTACCTTCCAAAACAAACAAAAAGGAATGTTGAATAAACAACTTCATCCTTTCTTGAAGTGAAAAATTATATCAAATTTTGATTTCTTTTTTATGCTTTTAACTTGCAACATATGAAATGTTGATTGCAAATGTTTATTCATGAAAGAGTAAATTTTGCCATGATTTTTTCAGCCAGGAATCACTGCCTGTCAATTTAAATGCAAGAAAAAAATGTGGATTTCTATTCTAATTTTTATAATCACTTCATGTTATGCCCATCAGTCTAATACCAAAGGATTTGCGACCTGGCAGGACCTCTTGACCAACTGTCTTGTAAATGTGGCACATTTGGTTGACATCACGAAGTGTCTTTACTGTGGCTGAAATAAGTAGATGCCAGCATGTGTTATAGGTAACAGTGCAAATATGGGTGCTGTAAACAGGTAAAGCAAAAACTTATAATATAACAATACAAAAAATATATAATTTTTTTACACTTTTTAGATTTTTTATACCTGAAAAGTATTTGGCATATTCTGGGTGAACAAAGAGAAAACACAAATGCTACAATATATTGAAAAAATACTCCAACAGAACAACCTTGAAGTGATAATTGTAGCAAAACGTGTATATATTTCAGCTATTAAAATATCGTGGATACATCAGTCCAACAACAAAGGCCATCTTATCCAATTTGTGATGGAAATGAATTTATGGTTTCCTAGAACATGTGTTTCATTCTTGTGTTAATCTTACGGCCTATGAATTGAAATCGTTGACCAGCAGCAATAGTAAGTGGGCAACATGGAATTTTCTAGACGAGAATATATATTGCATCTAATCGGGGAAATACGTAAATGGTTGCGAAAGATCTTCCTCGACAATTATAGATATGAGAACAATATCAAGTTAGATAATATAGTTGGTAATAGTGGGGTTGTTGTTTTCTCTGGGTTTTCGACAATCATCTATCCAAATGGGCCACTAAAATAAATTATAATGTACTCCCAGTTCAATGAGACTACTAAATATATAGAAAAATGTATAAATTAGTATCTCCAGTAATTGTCTTATGTTCAAAGTAGAATATTTCTTATGTGGCTCAGGTACTAATCGGTCAGTAATTTGTATTGTAAGCTCACTGAAAGGGACCTTCATTATCATGCTCAGGGCAAACATGGTATCCGTTTAATTTTTATGAGCGAGAGTACCACCATTGTAAGAGAGTTGCAAGAGGATTTTCAGACGAAAGCTAGGCAGTTCTTTCCTAATTTTCATGACCGACAGTTGAGAGTTGTAACTGTTGACTAGTGTCTCTTGACTAGTTTTGAATCTTAACTGAATTTAATTGAATAATTCTAGTATTATTGAGAAACCTTTTGAAGTCTTCATCATTTCGAATACCGTTAAATCATGTCAGTTAAAATTTTAATTTCAAAGAGTATTCTCATTCAGAATAAGAGCTTAAATAAAGATTCATCATTTATGTAAAAAGCTCAACTTTTTATTTATTCAATATTATCATTGGACAAACCCTCTCCGAAAGGAAATTCAGAATACATTTGATTAAGAAATATAATTATGAGTATAAGAAGGTTACAGGCCTCAACATAGTTGATAAATCTGTTAGTAATTTGAGAACAATGAAATGTAAAGTCAGTGCTTTAGGACCGATGTCTTCCAGTCTCGAGATGTTCCGGGGCAACAAAGTTGATAGACTGTATTTCTATGGCAAATCTTCTATCTGCATTCTCGAATCCACAAGTATATAATTTTTTCGAATTGCATTTGATTTGGCAACCGCTTGGCAATCAAATAGTAAATTTTATCAACTATATTTTTCTAAGTGTGGATTCATGCAGCACAAAATAACAATTATCAAATAAGAAATAACAATTAACAAGAATTAAAATGTAGCATTCATGCACTCAAAATAACAATTAAGAAATAAAAGTAAGCATGCGCACAAGACGGAGATCCGAGGCATTTAAATTAGGTAATCCTACTTTTTCGAAATTCCATGTCCCCTCGATAATAAGAAACAAGTGAAAATTCAAAATGTCCAATAAACAATATGAAACAAAAACAATACCTCAAATATTAGAAAAAGTGAGGTTATTTTCATCATCGGTTTGACCAATCCGCGGTCATCTGCGTACTAGTTGCGCACTAGAAGAAAATTTCGTTAAAATAATGTAAAAAGATAAAAGTTGGCCAACTTCTACATGTTATTTCTTAAATGATAATTGTTATTTGTCTGTGTGAACATAGTCATTGAAAACTATAGAGTTCAACTTATATTGCTAAATGTTATTTCTTATTTGATAATTGTTATTTTGTGCTGCATGAATCCACACTAAGTAAATAATTAAATGTAAAAAGTCAGCTGACACCTGAAAGGCCATCTGATACATAATTACCTTAGACCTGAACCATAGCAATAGCAAAGAAAGTCTTCCTTTATTTATGAGATGCAGAGAGCATTCATATAGAACTGATCATGTTATTCAAGTCATATGTGAGACTCAAGCATGAATAAGCTCACAGCGTTTAGAAATCATACCAAGTGAAGGGCATAGAGAATCTAGAAAGGGTACAAAATACCACAGACACCAGAAAGGGTACAAAATACCACAGGAGCTAATATATTAATCATACGAATTTCGACTATCAAAGTTCAGACAAACACAAGATATTTTATTTCTGTGAAATTAACCAATTATAGGTTACCAAAAAATTTAAGGAAATAAAATCTACTGGCAGAGGAGTACCCACATAGTATTAATAGTTTGGATAACAGTTTTTATAAATAAGCCAATATACTTGAATGACATATATCATTAAATATAACTAACCAAATGTCGATACATTAGTAATAAATACAGCAGTAAATTTTAATAACCAGTCCGCTCAATTGAAGATGCACCGTTGTGAATTGCCATATCATACATATTCTAAAATAATGTTGTGTGCTGTCCCCATAACCTGTGATTTCTTAATGGAAAATGTTCCCTGTAAATTTGACCTGTACCACACACAATTATTATCTGTAATAATATGCTGTTATTGGTACCCAATAAAATTATATTCTATTCTATTTTATGGGTCCCTGGACACAAATGATTTGCAGGAAATGAGAAAGCCCGACCTTCTGGCAAAACGCAATATGAAGAAGTTCATAGAACTAGAGCCCTTCTTTGGGATATCAAAAAGCATAGCCAAAGCAGTGTTCTAGACTGGACCAAGTGGAAAAAATGCAAGTACTAGTATGAAACAGTGACGCAAGTCCACAAGAAGGCATTTATACCAAACCCTTTGAAAAGAAAAACAGCAGCCATATTAGAACTGAATAGGAAAAACTAGAGGATCTTAACATGACTACTGACCACTATAGACTGCGAAAGCATCTTCATAAAATCGGGCTTGCTGAAAGCGCAGATTGTCAGTTCTGCCAGGATAAAGAAGAAACAGCGGAGCACATCTTGTGCAGATGCTACAGAGTAGAATGAACAAGATTCCACTGTCTAGACCACGTGCAATTGGAGCCCAAAGATCCAAAGGTACCACAGATCGTCAGAAGCACAGGACTGGAACATAAATTCTAATATAATTAAGTATCTAGCCACAATAAATCTAAGGTCTCAGCGGAAGGGCAGCTATAGACACATTTGAAAAGAACCGAACCTTTGTTCCAGCATTTGATGTCTTGTTTCTCATGAAATAGCCAAATGAAAAATAAGTAGTTTTTGCAATTATCAAACTTTATGAGGAGAATATAAAGATTCATAAGTAAACAAGTGTGTAGTGAGTTGGAAATTTATAGCCATCCACATTATCTTGAAGTGAGGTACCATAACATCCTTTAAGGAAATTTAAAGGTTTGTAGCTCCAGGGGGTGTTGAATTGCTACAGTGTTTATATCATGTTTTCAATGATCTATGAACATTTTGTCAAAATCGGGGAACACCTCATTTGTTTACTATATTCTGTCTAGAAAACAGACTAGACCATCATTATTCAGTAGGTCAAACCAAAATTCATTTCAGGTGACATCCCAAATTTTAGCAAAACAAATATTAATCTGACAAAGAGAATACTTCACCTTGTTCAGAAGCCACTTCTGGTAGGTATGTAGCTGTTCTTTTGTTCCCCTTCTCATTGATAAATTCAATCCTAATACCATGGATGCCAACCTGCCAGTCCAGATAATCTTCACCATCCTCAAAATGTCTTAAAATTGACACAGACACACTCAACTTTGGAAATTCATCACGTGTAATGGGACTGAATCTTGAGTCTTTGAAAGCACTTGTGATGGCATACTCTCTGAGCCCTGACTGTAGATTCATAGCGTTGAAGGTCCCAATGCACCCACGGAGCCTTTTGTCCTTGCCTATTTTCCATGTTACAAATAAAGGACTGTGAATAGATTAAAATGTATGTTACTTCTATTTCAAAAAGCGAACATGTTGAAAATAACATTTTGACAGACAAAGGAAAGTTATCTGCCTGAACAGTTGAATGACCTTCTTGGTACCTATTTAGTCACATTAACATCTTTGCATTTTCATGAAAAACACAATGTTGTGTACAAATTGAAGAAATAATGTTCTACTTACTATGCATCGTTGCTGAATGATGGTGTTTTTGGAGGGGCTAAGTTATACAAATGGCAATAGAGGACGTCAAAACAAAAGAAACACATATCTGGTAAAGCAACCATTCCAGTCCCGTTGCTTATCCCATTCGAAATGGCGGAAGTACCATTACATGAAGGTATACTAGATGCGTTATTTAGTTTTTGTTTCTTTGTACCACAACAGCCAGCAGCCATCGCAACTCCCACAAACAGCTGACTGTTTCTTCTCTAACCACCAACACCAACGAACGAAAACCAACAGAACAATTAGTCAAGTCACTAGTCAGCAGATTTGGCACAGAAATCACAGAAGCACAGAACCGATGACAGACATTATTGCCATTTGATTATCTAGAAGTGTTTTCTAGCGCTGATCCACTGATGGATTCAAAACGTATGCGTCTTGTGATCCTAAAATGACGGCTCGATTGCCATGCTCACGTTGCTCGAATCTGACATGAGTAATATTTGATCGTTTGTTCCGAGCAATAGGGAACATGCATGTGCCCCTTTTCCGAAATATTTTGATATGCACATAAAAAATAGCAACTAGAAAGCTCAGCAACAAACTTAGAAATCAAAAAATTATTTAAGCTTTTGCATAATTCGAAATTGAAAACGCCAAATGGGATGGGGTGACTTGGGCAGCAAGGGTTCTGGCGCATCTATTTATAGATAGGTGCGTACGTCGCTGAAACAATGACGCATGGCATAGGTGAGCGGATGAGTGTTGGCCAGTGGCTGTGGATTGGGGGTAAATTGGGGGTTGGCCCACCTGGGGAAACGTGTTCCGTGACGGAATCCTGGCGGCGTCGGTAGACGTCAAAGGTCAAAATGACGACGGCAGACTTCAAGGTACCGTTGGCGGGTCGATTGGTGACGGAATGTATACTTCAACGGTCGTTGGTGGGTTCATGACGGGGTGGCCGGCGGTGGAGGTTTGGTGGCGGATTCGGGGATTGATTCTGCTAGTGGGTGCGTACGTCGCTGAAACAATGGCGCGTGGCATAGGTGAACGGATGAGTGTTGGCCAGTGGCTTTGGATCGTGGGAAAATTTGGGGGTTGGCCCAGGGCATTGGCCCGTGGGTAAATTTGGGGGTTGGCCCAGTGGCCCCGGAAAATTTGGGGGTTGGCCCACCATGGCCCGTGGAAAATTTGGGGGTTGGCCCACCGTGGCCCGTGGGAAATTTGGGGGTTATCCATGGCTTTGGACCATGGGAAATTGGGGGTTGGCCCACCGTGGCTTTGGCCTATGGGAAAATTTGGGGTCATACAGAGTGGCTCAAATTACCATGAAATATATGAATTCATATACGTTTTGTATACAGGGTGTACCAAAAAAGTCGATGTCACCGATTCAGCTGATTTTCAACGAGGCAATGTGAATCGATGTACTTGAGCCATTTTGGCACTTGAAAATCGATTAAAAAAATAAAAAATCCAGTTTCCGTCCTATCATAGCAAGTGAGGTGTCAAATGAAAGGAGAACACCCATATAATCTAAATTCATCAAGCTCTGCCCTCCAACTTTATCGTAGAACAATAAATCGCCATTTGATAGCCTTAAATGACTTGAAATAACAAAACCAATACCTAATTCGTGATCACGGCATGGAACTATACCCAAATCCACCAAAATCTCATGAACCGGAAGTGACCACTGATTTCGATGCGATAAGGGAAATTTCGGTGTCAATGGATTCGTCTCGATGCCAAGAATCATAATTGCGTATTTTCCGATGACAAAAGGGCCCTAGGAGCTAACTTTGTTACGGGGTGAGATACAGAAGGGTGCGAGTACTCTAACAAGACAACTTTTACTGGAGAACGTGGATATGAAAAGTTTGTATGTATATCATGCGGAATTAAACGATTTCAGCCAAACGACGGTGGAGACTGGTAAATGATGGAGCTGAAAGCAGTACTCGATTAGAAAATCGCTCCTGGTAAATATGTCATGCTTCGCGCGAAGCTTTCCGGTGGCCCATGACCAGAAACTTCCTTCAAAGACCGAAAGTAGGGGTTGATCCAGCTAGTGGGGTGCAAACGGCCGTATTTGGGTTGAGTTGGGCTGTGTCGGGTTGAGTTGGTCAACCGTGACGTTGGCCCAGAGGGACATGTGAGGGTTGGACCGTGGCTTTGATCCATCGAAAACGACGAGAATGACGTATCGAAAACGACGAAAACGACGAAAACGACGAGAATGGCGTATCGGAAACGACGAAAACGACGAGAATGACGTATCGAAAACGACGAAAACGACGAGAATGACGTATCGAAAACGATGAAAACGACGAAAACGACGAGAATGGCGTATCGAAAACGATGAAAACGACGAAAACGACGAGAATGGCGTATCGAAAACGACGAAAACGACGAAAACGACGAGAATGGCGTATCGAAAACGACGAAAACGACGAGAATGGCGTATCGAAAACGACGAAAACGACGAGAATGGCGTATCGAAAACGACGAAAACGACGAGAATGGCGTATCGAAAACGACGAAAACGACGAGAATGGCGTATCGAAAACGACGAAACGACGAGGAATGGCGTATTGAAAACGACGCAAACGACGAAATGGCGTATCGAAAACGACGAAAACGACGAGAATGGCGTATCGAAAACGACGAAAACGCGAGAATGGCGTATCGAAAACGGCGAAACGACGAGAATGGCGTATCGAAAACGGCGAAAACGATGAAAACGACGAGAATGGCGTTTCGAAAACGGCAAAACGACGAGAATGGCGTATCGAAAACGACGAAAACGACGAGAATGGCGTATCGAAAACGACGAAAACGACGAGAATGGCGTATCGAAAACGGCAAAACGACGGAATGGCGTATCGAAAACGGAAAACGACGAAAACGACGAAATGGCGTATCGAAAACGACGAAAACGACGAAATGGCGTATCGAAACGACGAAAACGACGAGAATGGCGTATCGAAAACGACGAAAACGACGAGAATGACGTATCGAAAACGACAAAAACGACGAAACGACGAAATGGCGTATCGAAAACAACAAAAACGACGAGAATGGCGTATCGAAAACGCGAAAACGACGAGAATGGCGTATTGAAAACAACGAAAACGACGAGAATGGCGTATCGAAACGACGAAAACAACGAGAATGGCGTATCGAAAACGATGAAAACGACGAGAAATGAGAGTGTGCGGAGCGTAAAGATAGACAGGGTGTTTCATTGACAACTGAAAGAAAAAAAACATAAACACTTCTCATTGGAGAGAAAAAAAACATGGCCACCTCTCATCGAAAAAAAAAAAACATGGCCACTGTGTAAGAAAAAAAAACATAACAGCTGGTCGTCTGTTATCGGAAAAAACATGGCCGCCTGTCATTGTGAGAAAAAACATGGACACCTGTCATCGAAGAAAAAACCATAACCACTTCTCAATGGAAAGAAAAAACCTGGTTGCCGGTCATTGGAAAGAAAAAACAAAAATCAAATGTACAGAGTGGCTCAAATTACCATGAAATATATGAATTCATATACGTTTTGTATACAGGGTGGACCAAAAAAGTCGATGTCACCGATTCAGCTGATTTTCAACGAGGCAATGTGAATCCATATAATCTAAATTAATCAAGCTCAGCCCTCAACTTAAAAACCAGTTTCGTCCTATATAGCAAGGGGGTAAAGAAAGGAGAACACCCATATAATCTAAATTAATCAAGCTCAGCCCTTCAACTTCATCATAGAACAATAAATCGCTATTTGATAGCCTTAAATTACATGGAATAACAAAACCAATACTCAATTCGTATTGTACGCATCGAGGACAGTCTAAATTCATCAAAAACAAGAAATGTTAAAATTGAGGTTTCGAACCCACGACCGTCAAATCTCCAAAAATTTGATTTTGATAATTTCGGTATCATTGGATTCGTATCGATGTCAAGATGCATAATTAAACATTTTCCGGTGTCAAAAGGGCAGTAGGAGCGAACTTCGTTATAATTGGGAGCACAACCTCGTGCGCATACTCTGAGGAGAGGAAAGTCAATGTTCTATACGTATTATGGATCCGTTTCGATGTAATCGCGTCAAAACGTTAGGAATCAACATAGGAGTACTCTAGAAGCTATGTACTTTTGGAAATTAAACTGTGATCAGGTCTACAAGTTATATAGGTATCGAAATATAAAACTTGCTGGACTGATATATCATCATAGAATCAGAGTTCAGGAAAGTGGGTGATTGTACTAGCGAATTTTCTGTTGAGTTCACAGCGACATTGAAACAATCAGTTTCGAATTGAAAAAAATAGAACACACTAGAGAATAAAGCACTGAAGAATGAGAAAATGCACTTACTTTTCGATAGATGAACCCAGACACGAAAAAGAGTTGATGAAGAGCACGAGCACACGGAGTACACGGAGAGTCGGTTGAAGCGGTGATAAATAACTGACGCGTTTGCCATTTGAAACGTTTTTCCCTCCCAACCATCATGCCTACGTGACCGAGCATTATCAGTATGACCGGAAGCTATTTCCTGTGGTCGATGATAAGGAAAGTTATTATAAACAATGGGAAATCCGCACTTTCTGATAAGAAGTGTTATTTCCGGTGGTCACTGTCATATTGAATAAAAGTCTAAATATATGGGAATTCGATTCAACTCAGAAAAAATGAAGTTTGTTCAGCCGCATATCGCTGTATCTCGTTCAATGATGAATTCAGCTTCCTGGATCTTTTCGGCATTGGAAAATGCATTCTAACCCACTACGTTATGATTTAGCAACTGGTGTCACTGGGGGCGCTAGTGTCCGGGTCGGCGGCCATTGTGGGTGACGTGTTATTGGTCAGTGGAGTGGAGACGATCATATTGGAGGTGGAGCGTAGAGGTAGGCACGCTATTGGTGGGTGCAGACGGCCATGTTGGATGTGGGTGCGGAGGTTGGGTAGGCATGCTATTGGGTGAATTCAGCATGAATGGCACTTGTCGTCGAGTTAAAACAGAAATATCGACGTTTCGGATGTATCGAATCATCGAAAAAGACACTTCCGGTCTGTTGAAAATAGAGATAGAAGAAACAGATGCTCAATTCGGATAGGCCACATCGAACAGAGTCCAAAACCATCAAAATCTCATAAACCGGAAGTGACCCTGATTTCGATGCGATAAGGAAATTTCGGTATCATTGGATTCGTATCGATGTCAAGATGCATAATTAAACATTTTCCGGTGTCAAAGGGCAGTAGGAGCAAACTTCGTTATGGGGTGAGATACAAAGGGTGTGGTACTCTATCAAGACAACTTTGACTGAAGAACATGAATATGAAAAGTTTGCATGTATATCTGCGGAGTTGAACAAAAACGGGAAATGTCGAAACCTGGGTTCGAACCAGGGCCCCAGATCTTCAGTCTATCGCTCTTCCAACTAGCTATTTCGACCAATGAAACAATTTCTGAGAATCATGAGTACCCGACAGGATCAAAAAAACAAGCATCAGGGTGTCACATAGACTGATATTGTCATCTTAAAGGAGGAACATGAATATATAGTTTGAAGACAGGATGTATAAAAAAGTCAACGGCACCGATTTCACATATTTATCAAAAGCAGAAGGAAATATAATAGCCATCGATGACTCTACAAGGCATTATCCCCGGTTTACACAGTCAGAAACATATACATGCTACAGATGTCTGATAAAAGCGGAGATCAATGCTGTATTCCAAACGAACACAGGAGCCAACTCTTCGTTAGTTTATAGCCATTCTGACATTAAATTCACTAATACCCCAATGACTTCAAAGTAGGGGCGAATAAGTGACATTTTCCGAGGCGTACCGAATGACATCACAACGGTCTTCAGATACATCGATGGACACTTATATTTCCTTCGTCGAGATACATATTACAAGTATAACGAATTCACCCGGAAAGTCTCAGCATGACAATTCAACTGAAATTTATGCCCCGTCGAAGGACTTTACAGCAATTGAAGACTCTACTATCGAAAATTATATCTGTATATGATGATAAATAAATGTTATTTGTCATCTGTTTTTCACATATGAGTATGAATAACCTCAAACCGCTGTTGAAAGAATGATGTCACTGTGACGTCAGTCCTCATGTTGATGTAATGTGAAAAAACCGATACAAACACACCATTTTCCATGCCAACCCAAGAGGATGTCTTACAAAGACTGGAGGTGTGCACGGCCTCGTTATGAAGGTTTAAACCTTCGGAATCCCCACGTGTTATCGTTATTTGGACAATCTTAAATATCGATAACTGATAGAACCAATTCTTTGGAACAATGAAGATGATGGAGGAAACACTTAATTGATAATTTTGCCTCTTTTCTATGTCAGCACGAATACAGGCTTCAAGTTAATGGAGGGGATTCATTAATTCATTGAAATTTTCGACAGCACGAACTACGGTCTCTAATTCAATAAAGACGGTTCATTAATTCATCGAAATTGGGGGGGCTTTTCAACAATTATGAATTTCATCCACAATATTCACTGATTTTGTTCACCTCTCTGAGCAGATTGTCGTTGTCGGTGACATCATCATTCATCTCAAACTGTGTTTGTGGTCACAAAGTTTGTGGAAATTGACCACACACATTACAAATTCTTATTAATTTTCTTACCCAAAGGTACAGAGCTGGGATCGAAGAGAAACTGTCTTTTAGGGGTCTGGGTTCTTGGACCTTGGACCTTTGCCTTTAGGCATTGGAACCGACGTTATCACCAAACAGAAAGTTTCCGTATTGAGTCCTGTGGAATTTGATTGATATATGGCGAAATTCTCTGCCACACATCATCAATTGTCACCTCCGATGCAGGCTTGAAACGCATCCACCTAGTCCTCTGACAAAATCCTTGGAACAGAAAGTGAAACCAATCTGATCGGTTGGCTCCACACCCTCCGTTCCTTTGAGGAATAATTTGGGTGATTGCATCCCTCCACCCACCCACAGGCTCCCACCCTGGGGTATATTCGCAATTTTGAACTCCATAGTTCTACCCTGGGTCCAAAACGTCGATTTTTCTTAGATTATCTTTTACAATGTTGAATTTTTCAATGAAGACATTACAAAATTTTTGTTCACCACAAGACAGGTCTGAACCGCACAATGATCTGGAACAAACAGACTGAAATCAGCAGTGCAATGTATAAAAGTAAAACAGGTAGACCGGAGGACTGAACGCTTTCATTTCCCCAAAAAGGCCCCCGATTTTATCAAAATGTGTGCTTTACTCCCATAAGAATACATGCAAAAGAAGTGCATATGAAGTACTTATGTACAAAACCACCTATTAATGAGCCGTCAAAGTCACCATCGATGGCGGGCCGTAGACTTCAAAGACACGGTTGGCTCCTATTTGGGTTGGGTCACAAGATTACAAAGTATGGCAGAACGCATAATATGAACACTGAAAAAAGAAAAGACTCTACATGTACTTTAGACCAACTGTAGACTTCAAAGACACGGTTGGTGGTGTCATACTGCGCCATACTAACGAGCAGTATGTGTCATACTACGCAGATTCTGCGACATTTCAAAAGGGTGAAAATGGCAACAGCGCATGTAAGTGGCAACACTGGCGGGTCGATTGGTGACGGAATGTATACTCCCCAAGACGGCGGAACCGTGGATTTTTGAAATTACGTTGCCCTCCCCCGCATCCCCCCCAATGCCCCTTGGGGGGGCCCGACCGTTTGGGGGTAAAATTCCTCACCAATCGACCCGCCAGTGTTGCCCGCCCCGCGCTGTTGCCGTTTTGCCCTTTTTTTTAAAAGCGGAATCTGCGTGGGGTGACCATACTCTCGTTAATTGGGGCAAATTAATGCTTTGGGAAAATCCACAGTTGGTCTAAAACCCGAAAGTCTTTTTTTTTTCGGTTATTTATGCGGTTTTCCCTACTTTTTCTTGTTTTTAAAAACCCAAACCCCCTTTAAATTTTGGCCCGCCATCATGGCTTTTCCCCGGGGGGTTTTTGTACCCCGACTTCTTTTCCCCCAAACTTTGGGGGTAAAAACCCTTATAAAATCCCAGGAAAAAACCCTGATCTTTTACCCTGCCTGCTTTCCGGTTTTATCTGGCCCTTTTGGCCTGTCTTTTAAAAGCAATATTCTTTTTTTGAAAAATTCAACATTAAAAAATCTAAAAAAAATTTGGCGAATTTGAAATGGTATGGAGTTCAAAATTTCGGGGTTTTGGTAAAGAAGGGGGTTTCGCAAATTTTTTTCCCAAAAGGAAAGGGGAGGAACCTTTTTTAAAGTTTCCCCTTCAGGGGAATTTTTTTAAATTCAACCCCCATCGAAGGCCCTGATGATGATGAAAGGGGGCCCTTTAACCCCAAATTCCACCAATCAAAACCGGGATAACGTCGGTTCAATAACACAAAGGCCTTTTAAAAACGGTTTTTTCCATCCCAACTCTTTTTCTGGTATGAAATTAATGAAATTTGTAAAATTTTTCGAAATTTTAAAAAACCACAAACACGGGGTTTAATGGCTGTGGCCTTTTAAATTTTCTTTCGAAAGAAAAAATCGGGGAAAGGGGGGAAAAAATTATAGAAAAGCCATATTTCGGGGTAAAAAAATTTTGAAACCTATTCTGCGTCGAAATTTTAAAATTAATGGTCCCTTTTCCAAACGGGCCTTTTTTTCTTTTTGGGAAAATTTTTGGTTAAAAATTTTCATTTTCTTTGAATATTGGTATCGATATTTAAATTCGTCCCAAAAAAGAAACCCCAATTTTAAAGCCAAACCGGAACCTCCGGATCTTTTTTTAAACCATAAAAACCCCGGGAAAAAATTTTTTTTATCGGTTTTTTTTCATTAAAAAACGAAGGATGACGTCACGGTTTTTTCATTGGTTTACCCCCCGCTATGTGAAAAACAATTTTCTTTTTTTTTCTGCTTTTGGGGTTTTAAATTTTGATGAGAAATCCCCTTTTCGAAATCTTGCCCGGAAAATTGGTTTTTGGTTGGAACAATTTTGGGCCCCGGGTATTCGACGAAGAAAATTTCCGTCGGCAACCTTGAACCCCCGTGAATAAGCCTTTTCCCTCTACGGGGAAATTTTAAGGGAAATTTTAAAAAAAAGAAGGGGATAAACAACGAAAGTTAAAATTGTTTGGGCAGGGAGATCTCCCCTTTTTTAACCGAACATTTGTTTAAATTTTAAATCCCCCGGGGTATGCCAGAAAAGTCTTTTTTTTGCCCTTTTTAAAATGGTGCCGTTAGCCGCCCCCCCGTCCTTTAAATTTTTTTCATGTTCCTCCCCAGACTGAAAAAACTCAACCCTAACTTTACCGGACTCTGTGGGTGCTAAAGGTGTTTCATTGATCAAAGCTCCCCGGGGAAAAGCCAAATCTGGCTTCGGTTTTCCGTTTCCATTTTTTTGTTCGCCCTGAAACCAAACTTTTTTAAATTCCTTTTCGGGGTCTTGACCTTTCACCTTTTTCTTTTCCCCCCGGGGGCCCCGGGAAAAAATTTAGTAATTTTTTTGACATCGTCGTAAGTTCCAAAATTTACCACCCCGAATCTGGTACCTTTTCCGGTTTTGAAAATTTTCTTTGGCCCCTTTTAGACCGATTCGTTTTTTTTATCTCTTTTAACGGGGGAAATTTCCCCTTTTGTGTTCGGCCACGTCGTTTTTTTTAACTCTTTTGGAAACCATTTAATTCGCCGGGAACATCCGCCCCCTCAACTGGCCCCCCCGCGCCCCTACATTCCCTCCCCCCCAAATGAAAGCTCCCTTTTCCCCGACCTTTTTCCCCAACCCCCCCGACCCCCAATTTAAATCTTTTGGAAAACCCGGGAAAGGAAAAAGGCGATAACCGGCTTTTTTTTTTCCGGGAAAACCCCAAGAAAATTTTTTCCCCAAATGGGGTGACCCCCCCTTTATTTATCGAAAGGGGAATTCCCTTTTTTTAACTTTTTTCCCTTTCATCGACACCCCAAACCTTTTTAAACGCGTAAAAAAAGGGGAAAAAAATTTTTTAAATGGACAGCTTGGGTCGGCTTCCGGGCCCCAAAAAACCCCTTTTTTGATGGTTTTCTTTCTTCATTTTTTTGGTGATTTCCCGGAATTCCCGCCGGGTAAATGGGGTTTTTTCCAAACTGAACAAGAAAAAATTCCGGGGGTCCCCCCCCCTTTAACTCTGATTTATTAAAGGGGGTTTTATATTTGAACTTTTGGTTTATTTCAAAAAAAGAACTTTGGAAATGCTCTATGTTCTCGTTTTTCGCTTTTACGAATGGTTTTGGGGCCGGTGACTATCCTTGCGCCGGCGTTTTTGTAAACTTATCCTCTGGCCCAATTTTCCAAAAAATTTTGGTTTTAATTTCTTGTTTTAGATGGTGGGGCCACCCTATTGGGCCTCGGCAGTTTTTTGGGTTTTGTTTTAAGGCTTTCCTTATTGTTTTGATTGAATTGGGGGACATAACCTTATTAATGGGGTGTTCTCCTTTTACACCTCACTTTGTTTGGTTTTTTTAAACGACTCGAACCGCAATAACTTTTGTATGGATTCCCCCCTTTTAAAATCGGCTAAAATTACATCCTTTTCCCGTAAAAAACGTATTGGTTTTCCACTTTCGATTTTTTTTAAACCTTTTGGAATTTATTATGTTCCATTACGAGTGGTCTGTTTTTTCCAGCTCGTGTTTTTAAATTAAAAGGGGGGCCCCCGTTTTCCCCTAAAAGGGCGACCGGCTGTTTGTTTTTTGGGGCCTTTTGGGCCTGTTTTTTTTTTTTTTTTATGGGGTGGCCATGTTTTTTTCTCCAGTAAATGTTTATGTTTTTTTCCGGTTTCGTAAGGCCCCTTTTTTCTTTGCGCTCCCCTCTCATTTTTTGTCGTTTTTTTCGTTTTCGTAAACTGAGGGGCCTTCTCGTCGTTTTCCCTTACCAATCTGCGTCATTCTCGTCGTTTTTTCGTTTTTGCCCCCTTTTTTCGTTTTCTCGTTTTCGATCGCCATTCTCGTCGTTTTTTTGTTTTCTCGCCCGTTTTTTCGTCGTTTTTTTTCGCCATTCTCGTCGTTTTTTTTGTTTTACGCCCCTTTCTCTTTTTTGTTTTTTCGTTTTTTATGCGCCTTTTTGTCGTTTTCCCCTTGTTTTCGATACGCCATTCTCGTCGTTTTTCGTTTCCCTCGTTTTCGTCTTTTTTCGATCGTCATTTCTCGTTTTTTTCGTTTTGGCGCCATTCTCGTCGTTTTTCGTTTTTTTTGGCCCCTCGTTTTCGTCGTTTTCGTCGTTTTCATACGCCATTCTCTTTTTTTTTTCGTTTTTTTTCGTTTTCGGCCCCCTTTTTTGTCGTTTTCCCCCGTTTTCGAAACCCCCTCGTTTTTCGTTTTCATCGCCACCCCCGTTTTCGTCGTTTTCGATACGCCATTTTCGTTTTTTTCGTTTTCCCCCTTTTCGTCGTTTTTTCGTTTTCGTCGTTTTTTTATCGCCTTCTCGTCGTTTTTTTCGTTTTTTTTTACGCCATTCTCGTCGTTTTCGTCGTTTTTTTCGCCATTTCGTCGTTTTCGTCGTTTTCGATACGCCATTTCTCGTTTTGTCGTTTTTATCGTTTCGTCGTTTTTTGTCGTTTTTTTAAAAAAGCCATTCTCGTCGTTTCGTCGTTTTCAAAAAGCCATTCTCGTCGTTTTTTTCGTTTTTTTTTTCGCCATTTTTTGTCGGGGTTTGTCGTTTTCGTCGTTTTTTATCGCCTTCTCGTCGTTTTTTTCGTTTTTTTCGTTTTCGATGCGCCATTTTTGTTTTCGGGGGTTTTTTATCGCCATTTCTCGTGGCCGTCGTTTTTTTCGTTTTTTATACGCCATTCTCGTCGTTTTCGTCGTTTTTTTCGCGATACGCCATTCTTCGTTTTTTTTTGTTTTTTGCCTTTCGTCGTTTCTCGTTTCATCGTTTTCGATCGCCATTCTCTCGTTTTTTTCGTTTTTTTCGTTTTCGATCGTCATTCTCGTCGTTTTTTTCGTTTTTTTCGTTTTTTATCGTCATTTCGTCGTTTTTCGTTTTTTTCGTTTTTCCTCGCCAATTTTTTGTGTTTCGTCGTTTCGTCGTTTTTTTACGTCATTCTCGTCGTTTTCGATGGATCAAAGCCACGGTCCCCAACCCCCCATTTTCCCCCGGGAAAAATCCCCGGTTGAAACTCAAGACACAGCCAACTCAACCAAATCGGCGTTTTTACCCACTAGGGGGGATCAACCTCCCCCTTTCGGTCTTTGAAGGCGGGGGATGGGAAAACCCGGGCTTGCTCGGATGACATATTTACCGGGGAAAATTTTTTAATCGAATTCTGCTTTCGGGGCCCCCATTTTTTCCGGGGTCCCCCCTTTCTTAAAAAGGTTTAATTCCCCAAAAATCAAACTTTTTTTATCCCTTTCCATAAAATTTTCTTTTAAATTCCCACCCTTCTGTATCTTCAAAAACTCCTAGGGCCCTTTTTTTGGAAAAAAGAAAATTTGATTCTTGGCATCAAAAGGGGTCATTTTCCCGAAATTTCCCTTTTCCCCCGAAATCGTGGGGACCTTTTTCCAATTTTTGGGGGGTTTGGGAATTCCAAAACCTGATCCGAATTAAATTTTTTGTTATTTTATTCATTTTAAAAATTTTTAAATCGATTTTTTTCTACGATAAAGTTGGAGGGCGACTTTAAATTTAAATTGGGTTTTTTCCCTTTTTTTTACACCCCCCCTTTTTATGATGGGGGGGGAAATGGGAATTTTTTAAAAACGTTTTTAAAAGTGAAAAAAACTCCAAATCGATTCACAACACTGTTAAAAAAGCTGAATCGGGTTCGACTTTTTGGCCCCCCCTTTAAAAACGTATATGGTTTTTATATTTGGAATTTGAACCCTCTGGATGACCCCCTTTTTCCTGGGAAAAACCCCTTTCCCCCAAACCCCAAAATTTTCCCGGGCCCCCAAACCGGTAACCCCCAAATTTCCCCGGGCCCCTTTTGGGCCCAAAAAATTTTTCCCCCGGTGGGCCCGGGGCCCCCAAATTTTTTCCCGAGCCACGGTGGGCCAACCCCCTTTCCCCCGGGCCCACGGTGGGCCAACCCCCCCAAAATTTCCCCCGGGAATTTCCCCCGGGGCCCAAATAAATTTTCCCCCTCCCCAAAGCCCTGGAAAACCCATCCGTTCCCCCTATGCCCCCCATTGTTTCAGCGACGTACGCACCCACTAGCAGAATCAATCCCCAATCCTCCCCAAACCTCCACCGCCAGCCCCTCCGTCATGAACCCACCAACGACCGTTGAGTATACATTCCGTCCCCGGGGCCAAAAAGGTCCCCGAGTCTGCCGCCCTCATTTTGACCTTTGACGCCCCACCGACGCCGCCAGGATTCCGTCAGGGAAACCCGGGTTCCCCCCTTTTGGGCCAACCCCCCCCAATTTCCCCCCCCAACCACAGCCACTGGTCAGCACTCATCCGCCCACCTACCCCTGCGCCATTGTTTCAGCGATTTTCGTCCCCGTCTATAAATAGATGCCCCCGAACCCTTGCTGCTCAAGTCACCCCATCCCTGCTCCCCCTTTAAAAGTCCCCCCCGCGCCTCAATGGACATCAATATTCTTGAAAAAACCCAAAATTGGCGCTGGTGTAGGGGGGGTGTTATTCAAGTGGGGGAAAAAACGGTTTAAAATGCACCTTTAAAAATTTAAAATTTTGACAAAATATTAAGATTTAAAAATTTTTTTTTCCCCAAAAATTTTAAATTTTTTTGGGGCCCCAACTGATGCAAAAAAAAAAAAACAAATAAAATCGTGCGTTTTCCCCCATTGATCAGAGGTTTTCCCCTTTTTACAGGGGGTTTAAATTCCACTTGCCACAGAAATCTTCATATGCTATTGCTCCCCAATTTTGTGGCAAAAATCACGGGGGGAAGCAGCACAAAGGGGAAAAAAAATGTGATCCTTTTCTAAAATATTTTGATTCGCACATAAAGAAACCACCTAAACTCAACAACAAACTTATAAATTGAAAAAAAATTCATTTTTTTTAAATTCGAAATAAAACCTTTTTTCCAAATTAGTGTGGTAAATTTCCACGAAAAAGGAGCTTTTGGGATGGACAAACATAAAACCCTTTTCTCCATTTAAGATAGTGTTTTTTAAAATTTTTTTCAGTTAAAATTTTTTTAAAAAAAAGCCTCTTGAACAAAAACCCCAAAAAAAAAAGCAGCGGTCTCATACCTTTTTTTCCGGGGGTATATTGATTTTCTCCTTCTTCGAAAAAAGTTGCCTACTCAAAAACCCTTTTTTTTAAAAAGGACCTTTTTTTGCGCCTTTTCACTTACAATGCCTCCTTTTTTTTTACCAAAAAAACTAAAAAACAAAAATTTTTTTTTTCAACTTTCACCCAAAAAGGTTTTTTTGAAAAATGCCCCTTCTTTTCCCTTACAAATAACCTTTTCACCTTTGACAGATGGGGTTAGTAAAAAATGAAAAAATTTCGTTGGGGGTTTTAATGTTGAAGGGGGGGGGGATTTCGAAAATGGAAAAGATTTGGTGTTTGTGAAACAATGGGGAAAAGGAAAAGGGGGGGTAATGACCCAATTTTTGATGGGGAAAACAGTGTTAAAAAATAACCTTTTTTGGGGGAGACTGGGTGGTTACAAATTTATAAAAAAAAAACAAATAAATAAAAAATAAATGGCCAATTAATTCCCCCGTAAAAAAAAAAAATTTATTACGGAACATAAAAATTTATAATTATTTCCTTTTAAGATATCCAAAAATTAAAAAAAACCCCTTAATAACTAAACCTGTCAATAAATTTTTTTTTTTTTTTCCGGGGTTTTTAAAAATTTTACAAGCAAGCCACCCCCTTTTTAAAGTTGCTTTATTTTCCTTGCATTTCAAAATTTAATTTGGCTCCTGGAACGTCGTCTTCTTCAAACCCCCTGTTTTTTTATGTTTTATTTTTTTAAAAAGTAATTTAATGTAAGGGGTTAAAAGGAAAAGGGTTTTCCCTACCGGACTACTAAGCTGCTAGTGGGAAGTTTTTATTAACAATTTTTATCTGCCTCTGTTTATGGGTTTACTAATTTTTTTTTTTTTGATAGAATTTTCACATGTTTCCGAAAAACACCCCCCAAAAAGGGGTTAAATTTTTGTTTGGGTTGTAAAAAGGGGTTGTTTATCAATATTCCCCAAACAACCACAATTGGCGCTAATTTTGGGGAAAAGGTTATACAAGTAAAGGTTAAAACGAGTTTGAATTGAAGGCACCTTTAAATTTGCAAATTTTTTTTTAAAAAAATTTGGCAATTTGAGGAATTATTTTAACAAAATATAATTTTTAAAAGGCCCAACTATCGCAAAGACAAAATAAAATCAAACATGCGTGTTCCCCCTGCGTGAAAAAAATTTCCCCCAAAAATTGAATCTAACCTCACTTTTTTAATTTTTTCGATCCAAAATTTAATGTAATCCCATATTTTGTTTACCTACGGAAGACAAAATAAAAAAATAACATCAAAGTTAAAAAGGAGAAAAAAACTAAGGAAGTTTCAATAATAGTATCGAAATGATAAATGTTATTGTTGTGTGGTTATGATCAAAAGCAATTCATAAAATATGAATGTTGTTTTTTAAACCTTTACTTTTAAAAAATACAAAAATTTGACAGAACAGATAATTTAAGTGGGCCCCTTTGATGGCGTAAAAAATTAATTTTTACTATCGCCACTTTTTTTTTTTAATTTTTTTCAAGAAAAAAAAAAAAAAAAACTTTTTTCCCATGTCACCAGTTGTAATAGGGGAACAAACACGATTCTAAAGAGCCTTTAAAGGTAATTAACTAAGAGGCCTTTATAAAAACAGATTGTCTTGAAAAAAAAGGGGCCCGGAAAAAAAGTGAAAAAACCGACCCCAAAAGACATAATCAAACGAATCGCAACCATATTTTCGACATTATAACTAACCCTTTATGGTGCGAAGATGAATGACCTGGTCTTTAAGGATAATAGGCGGGGGATCCCCGGGGAACTGGGCAGAAACTATAAAAAGTAGGGCCCATTAGGGTGATATATCATGAGGCGGCCAACCCAAAGGAAGGGGTTTTTCGCCGACACATGAAGAAAAAATTTTAGACCCCGGTTTTGTTTATACCGAGCTTATATATATAAGATTCTAAAGAGAGGCGCATTTGAACCAGCGTCGATCGAGACACCCCAGTACAGAGCAATTTCGTTTCTTATGGAGCAAATAAAAGGGGTTCTTTTAATTAGAGAAGATGAGCCACTTTCCCTACGCTAAGTAAGCGTAGATTTCGAAAGTTTATCTAAAGTAGCCAAAAATCCATATGAGAATCATAAAAAAAGTGTACCACCCGGAAAAGCATCCAGTAAAAACCCGAAAAATGGAATCAATCTATATCAAGAAGCTAAAAACATATAACAACAAGTGAACGCGAAAAAACCGGGAAATAACCAGAAAATTTGTCCAATTCCAAAAGGTATTTCCTTCAGTATAAGCAAAAAACGTTCATTTAAGGTTTTTAAATGTAAGGAAGGGAAATATATTTCAGTAGAAAAAATTATTTTTTTAAAAAAAGAAAAATATTATCAATGGACTTTCCATTTAGGAAAAAAATTCCAAAACTTAAAAGGCGATTGTTTTTAATTTGAAACGTCTAATTGACTTAGAATGCCAAAATTTTTTTTTTTCGGATTGGTGGGGAACCCGTGACGTCACGTTCATCAAAAAACTACCTTCCATAATCCACGCGAAACACGTTACTGTTCTTTAAAAAATATAGCCATCGGATATCCCCAAAATAAAATTAAACCTGTTTATATAGACCCCAAAGGAAAAAAAACCCCAACAACTTTTTTTAAAAACATTCAAAGTTTCTGGAACGGCCTTTTTAATAGACTTCAGGAAAAACGCAAATGTTGGGCCCCGCCCGAAAAAATATTGAGATTTGAGGTTGACCATCAATCTTTTTTTTTTATCAATTAAATTTCAATACTAAACGTTTTGGTTTTTAAAGGAGGCTTCGAAAGCAGGTTTGGGAAAATTTCCCAAGGGGTGGTTTTTATGAGATGTTTTTCCCTTTTTTAAAAAACATGATTTTTTTGAGTGCTGTGAAAAATGTGAAAACGGTAAGCAATTTGTGTTAGGTATATAAAAAAAAATAAAAATCAAATCATTTTCAACTGATTTCGCAAAAAAAAAAGAAACCCAAACATGTTCTTTTAAGGGATCCACCAGTGACCCAGTGGTGATGAGGGGGCTAAATACAGTTGAAACGCCAAGAAAAGGGTTCGAAATGGGCAAAAGCCCCACCGAACATAAAATCCAAAAATTTTTTTAAAAATTTTTTGGGGAGATAAAAAGAAGCAATGTCCAAAAATGCCGGTTTAGCTTTTCGGCCTCTGGGATGTGTAATTTGAGCTTTTTTTTTGAAATCACCCCCCAAAGGGCCAAAATGGGGGAATTTTTTTTTGGGGTTGGAGTTTTGGTTAGGGTCAAACATTTTTTTTTTTGGCCTCTATTACAAATGAAAAATTTCGTTTTAACCAACTTAAAAATTACTTTTGCTGAAAAAACAATTTTGGCCAAAACGTAATAAAGGGGAAGCCCAGGGATTATATATAAAATTAATATATTTTTTTTTTGTTTCATGAAACCCCCAAAAGAATTTAAATCAAAGAACGTGTAATCCCTGAAGCCCCCTTTTGAGGCCCAGGGAGCTTTTCCAATGAAGGTGAGGATTATTTTATTTAGTTTTTTCGTTTGTAAAAATACCCCCTAATATATTGGTTAAATGATATTTATAAAAATTGAAATGAGATATTTACAACCCGGGTTTTTTCATAAGTATAAAGGAAAATGCTTTTTTTTTAATTTATATTTGAAACCACTTTTATTTTTCATTAAAAAGAGTTTATCCTTTGAAAAAAATAAAGTTTTTTTTTTTTATTAAAATTTAAAAAGATTTTTTTTTAGGGGAAAAAATAGTTATTTTTCAAGTTTTTTTATCTTTGGTCTAAAAAAAAGATACAAGAGTGACCATTGTAAAGTTTATAAAAAAAAGGGGGAAACATAAATCATTTGTTTTCAAAATTAAGCAAAATGTAACGATTAATATAAATAGTTATCGACTGAATTAATATTACTTTTTTAAAACCAAGGTTTTGTAAGCCGGGATGTTGTTTTTTTGATGTCTCTACCTTTTTTAGATGTTCAACCCTTGATATTTTTTATGATATTTTTGAGAGCTGAAGATGGAAAAACTTTGCCGAAACATTTTTATTTTCTTCCCAAAAAAAATGTTTTACTGTGGAAATTGATTTTTTTTCAATTAATTTAGAATACTTAATGTAAATTTTTGTTTCATGTTATCAGCATCTGAATTTTTAAAAAGGAAATGGATCAAGGGAGAATTCTTCAAAATGAATGGGGGTTTGCTTCTGTTTAAATCCCCAGTATTCGCCGAATTATTTTTTTTGGATTGTTTAGAAAAATCAATCATAAATTTTATACCTTTTAAAAAAGAGGGTTTTTCTTTTTTTTTATAAATAAATAAATTCCCAAATTTGGTACCTGTGTTTCCTTCCCTGTGATGAGTAAATATGATTAAGTTTGAACACTGAAAATATAATGAATAATTTTGAATGAATAGACTTGAAAAACCCTAAAATCCGAAATTTTTTAAAAAATTATTTACTTATTTACACCAAATTTTTTTTTAGGATACCTTTAACGGTAAAGACGTTAACTCCTTTTTTTACAAAAAGGGGTTCTTTTTATGGTAAAATTTTTCCCTATGGTTACACATAGAAAAAAAAAAAACGAAGATTCAGAAGAGAATGTGACAACAAACCTTAGAAAAACTTTAATAATAAAATTTAGTTTTTTAAGATTTTTTTAATTCAATCAATCAAAATAGAAGAAAAATCTTATCGACAAAATTTTAAAAAAAAGTCCACCGGCCCTGAAATAAAATTTAATTGATTGTGCCATTTTAAGTAGCAGATTTGAAATTTTAAGATTGCATTTTTTTAATTTTACCCAAACATGGCAACAAAAAAGGATCAGAGGGTTTTTTAATTTGGGGCAAAAAAAATTTTAAATTTCTTATAGCGAGCTCTGAAAGGGATCCAAAAATTTTCCCCAGATATGCCCGCCAATATATAAGCCTTTTCAATTTCCTCTAGGTAAGCTTTTTTAAAACTTTAACATTATTAACTAATCAAAGCATCAGCCAAGAATATACATCCCAACCGTATCTTTTTTTAAAATTATGAACATCCATAAAATTTTTAAATTTCTTCAATTTTTTAATGTATTTTAAATGTGGTAAAATTTTTAGGGAGCCCCAAATTAAATTACCCTTTTTTCTATAAGGAAAAGATAAGCGCTGGCGCGCCCTTCTCGTATTTTCACAATCAGGATCGGATGAAACTGGTAAAATACCCAAATTTTTTTGGTGGTTATTTTTTGGAACGGAAATGTATAGCTTGCTATTTGGGAAGAACCTATTAAAAACCCGGTAAATTTTTCCCCCGGATGTAAGTCACCAAAATAGTTTTCTTTTGCGAAGGAGTATGTTTTCATTTTTTGGGCTTCATGTTTGGGGGATGTTTAGATGCATGTCGAACAATGTCTTTTGGATATATAAAAATCTTCGAAATAAATTTATCCCCGTTTTAGCATATTTCCCCCTTATGATCTTTTTTCAGCTAACCAAAAAAAAATATGTTTTGGGGGACGGGGTAAAATTTTGTAATTATCGGGTGATTTGCAAACTTGATTGAGGAAATTAAAAATCGTTCCTCGTTCCCGATTACCCACCTGGAAATGTTCTGCAAAAAGCATATATTTCCCTTTTCAAAAGTTTGATTCACTTTCACTGGGGTTGACAACGACATTCCCCTTTAGACATTTCTAGAAAAATTGGAAAAAATTCGAAATTTTTCAAATACCAAAATTTTGGAGTTTTGTTCATTTGCGGGTTTTCGTTACCTTGTGTCCTGATCTATATATGAAGGAAAAGAGCTGAAAAGAGAAAACGATTGATAATATTCTATTCCGTGGGCAAACGAACAACCTTTTAAAGACAAATAACAAATGTCATACGCCAACCCCTGATTGCAACCTAAAAAACATGCCAAATCAACCTTTTTGTGAACGGAGTCACGAACTACCCCTTTTCCCGGGTTAAGAAAAAACCCCTCGGAAAAAAAAAAACCCGTGATATTAGCCTTATTTTTTACAGTGTTTTCTCATGGTGCAAAAAAAGGTCATTGTTTAAAAAAAAGAAAAATTTATTTAATTTTAACCTTTTTTTCATTTCAAATTATTTTTTATTAACTTTATTTTACTTTTTATACTTTTACCAGGGGGATCAATTTTGTTTTATTTTGAAAAATAATTATTACAAGTCCAACGATTTTTTCGAAACAATCTTTTAAATTTGGATTGTACGTCAAATTAACCCACCTTCACAAATACGGGGGCAAGATCCCCGGGCCCGGGGTACCCGTTTTTTCAAAAAGACTATAAATCAGTATGGTAACCACATTTAAAAAAACTAACGAGGCCCCCATTTTGGTCAGATGTGGGTAAAAGACCCCAACGTCCCGAGCCACAGCCCTTTTGGTTAGGAGGGTGTATTAATAAAAACGCCCCTTTATGGCCGCCCATAAATTGGGGAAAAGGGGGGGTTTTTCAAAAGACACACCCGTACAGCTTAAAAAAAGGGTCAGGTGGGGTGGATTTTACAAAAAATAACGTCTTAAAGTTGATTTCCCAAAAAATGTCAAACTCAAATTTCTTAAATGCAAAAAAAAATGAAGATATATTAAAAATTGTTTTCTCAAAAATTTTTTATCAGAATTTTTTTGTAGTTAAAAAGTGTGATATTTTTGAGTTTGAATTTAAAGGTTGTTCAATTGAAAATTCACCGGGAAAAAATATAATTGAAAAAATAGAATTTTTTTTAAAATTTTTTTGTGGAATGCAAAAAAGGAAGGGAAATTGTGGGAAATTTTTGAAAAAGATAAACTTTTAACAAAAATGAGGTTAGAAAAGATTGAAAAGGGGGAAAAAAAATATGAAAAATTTTAGAGAGTAATATCAGTACAGGGGTTTGGGAGTGGAAAACCCAAAACATATAAAAAGGTTTATACAAGGCTGACCCTCGGGAAAAGTTTTCGGAAAAGGGAAAAGGGAAAAAAACATGTTTTTCAATGGGGATTTTTTTTTTAAAATTTTTAAAAACCATGGATATTCCGACAAAGTGCCGGGACGGGTGGGGATTAGCTACGAACCTCCCATAACTATAAGCGTGGAAAATTTTACCTTCTTATAATGGTATTTCAAAATTCCAAGATTTTATTCAGAAATTGGATTTGGCAGCTGTAGCAAGATGGACAGGCAGTCAAATAATTTCCTTAAAAATTGGGTTTTGAAATTGACGGTAATCGCCAGATTATTTATAGATGCAGATAAAATTGAAAGATATAATAAATTCCTTTGGATTTAAAAGGGAATTATTGAAGCAGTTTAGAATTGAAATTACCTGGAAAGGAAAAAAAAGAATTTTTTGGAATTTGTTACCAGAAAAAAAATTGAATCAGTTGGGAAATTTTTTTCCATGGGATTGAGAGCAGGGGGAAATTAGAAAATTTAAAAAGGGAATTAATAGGGTTGAGGGAATTAAAGAAAAAAATTTGACCCGGAGATCCCCTTGTCATTTTTTTGGGATTGTTAGATCCTGTTAAAAAAAAAAGGGTTTTTCCCTTTTCAGCCCACATTTTAAAAAAAAAACCATCAAATTGGGCAGAAAAAAAAAATTAATTTGGGAGAACCCCTAAACCCCAAAACTAATATGAATTTTGGGAAATTTTCCAATCCCGAATAAAATAGTTTTCCCCTTGCAATAGAAAGGGTCATGAAAAGCAAATTGTAATAAAAAAAAATTGTGTATGTTATCATTGTGATCGAATTTACCTTTCAAAAGATGTCCAAATAGAAATAGTTTTCGGAAAATGGGGATATTGGTAAAACCCGGGCCCCATGGTTTTTTTTGACTATGCAAAGGGGGAAAAAGGGTTTTTAAAAATTTTTGGAAAAATAAAAAAAACCAAGAAAAGGGTTTTTTCAAAACCATTAAACAAAAAAATAGATTTCGAACTCGGAAAAGAAATGAACGGGGGAAAGGATGTAGGGTTTATCAACCATTCAAATAAAACCCGGATATCAAAAATTTTTGGGAGAGAAAATTGACGGGAAGACAAACAGGAGATAGTTACGGGAATAGAAAAGTCCGAGAAAGAGGGAAAAAAATTACCGGATATAAAGGGAAATTTTTAAATAGAAAGGAGCAAAAAAAGAATATACTAACCTACGGTGAAAATTGTATAAGGAACCCCAAACGTGTATATCGAATAAAAAAAGAGAAAGGAACAAAAGGGGTTTTTCAAAAAAAGTTTGGACAAAAAGGAAAAAAAAAAGGTTGGGGGGACAGGGACTACTAGGGATAAAACATTGGATGGAATTAAATTTTTTGGGGGAAAACCCAATTTTTTCTGGGGGGGTGCACCCCCAAAAGGAAATTCCCGAGTAATAAAAAATGGTTTTTTTACCCCTTGAAATGAGCCCCGGCAAGCCCAAATCAAAGGAAATGTCTGAAAATACTTTTCGGGGGGAAGCCGATTAAAGGGGGAAAAGATAAAAAAATCGTCTAGGAAGGAAGTTTTCCGAGATAACCCCGACTAAAAACAAGCCGAATTTGGGGGGATGATTTGAAAGTAATCTTTCCATCAAACTAGAGGGGGTCGTGAAGATGGGAAAATTCCCAAAGGTGGAAAGGAAAATCCATGAAAATCAGCAAAATTAAAAAAAACCCGGATCGCTCTGTAAAAAGGGGAAAGGATAGTCAAGCGAGACACCCGGGAAAAAAAGTTAAAAGACAGTCGTAGTGAAAGACCAGTCATTTAAGAACGAATTTTTTCAACCGGGAAAAAGGGGAAAGGGAAACCAATGACCCGAAAAAAGGGGGCCATCAGGAATAGTACGGCGCCGAAAGTAAAGGGTCTAAAAGTAGAAATGTTTTCGCCAAAAAGGGGGCTTTTGGCCTGAAACGGTGGGGGGAAAAAATTCCCCTGAAAAAAGGGGGGGTAAAGGAAATTTATATTCGGAAAAGGGGGAAAAGATATACGGATCGGTAAGAAATTTTTTTTGGGGAAATGAAAATTTTTCCAAGAAGGAAAATCAAAAACAGGTAGTTTTTCCGGTTTTGCGGGGGGTTTAACGCCCCAGGAAATTTAAAGGGAAGATGATCGATCCCAGAAAATTGGAAATCGGGGGAAGAATCAAAAAAAGGTAGATAAAATCCCCCGGGGAGATATTCTACCCCCCGGGGTTGGAAACTCCCAAAGAACCCCCGGAAAGTAGTCCCCAAACAGAAAGTATTTTTGCAGAAGAAAAAAAATCAAAACGGGGGAATTTTTATCTCCCCAAAGGGAAAAAAAAAATTTGCCCAGATTATTGAATATATTTTATAGTTGGAGAAAGGGGAGTAAAGGGGAATTCAAAAAAGATAAAAATTGGGGAAAAAGAGCAGAAAATGAAGGGTTTAAACAAACAAAAAAACGTATTATGGTACAAGATTAAAATACCGAAGAAAAAAGGGGTAGTTGCAGATAAAAATAATCCTTCAAAACCCGAGCCAGTCAAAAAAAAATTTTAATTTTTAAAGGGGGGGTTATCGTTTTAAAAATTTCAGAAACCCAAAAATTTGGGGAAAACGGGGGTTAAAACACAGGGGCGACGGGTTTAATCAGAGAAAAGGGAAAAAATTTCCAAAAAACTAGAAAATAGGCAGGAAATTTTTTTTTGGGAAAAAAAAAAAGGAGGGAGAAAAGAAAACCCAGAGCCCCCTGTATATGGGGAAAGGGGATTTTTTTCACCCAGGGATAGGGGATCCAACTCCTAAAAAAAAATTGTGGAGCAAGGGAAAAAGGGCGTGAAAAAATTTTTGCAAAAAAGAATAATTTTTTGGGGAAGATATAAAAAGGGGAATGAAAAGGAACATAGTATACGGGGATAAAAATTTCCGGCCAATTATGAAAATCCCTAAGAATCAGAAATAAAAGAAGACTTTTCCCCTACGAGTGAAGGGAAAATAAAGAAATGGTTAGAATATGGGGGGGGAAAAAAAGGTTAAGAATAGAACTTCCCGGACGCAAGAACAATTTTTCAAAAATTGGGAGAAGAAACCCAGGAGGGGAAAGAAGGAAAACCGATGAGAAAAATCCCAAAAAAATAGGGTCCGGGGGAAAATTTCCCCCTAGAAAACCAAAAACACTTTTGGGAAAAAAATAATCAAAAAAAGAATCATCAAAAAAGAAAGTATTCCAGAGGGTAAATCATAGTTAATTGGGGCTGGAAAATACGGAGGGAAAACGGGTACAGCCCAAAAAGCTCCTGGATTTATTCCAAAGCAAAAAATCAAAATAAATTTTCAAAAGAAAAAAAAATAATGCACTTTATGAAGTAATAATTTTGTAATTATTTTTTTTTAAACCGTGAGATCAAATTAAGTAAGCCAGATAGATAAAAATAAAATTTGGGAAATAGAAATCTTGCGTTTTTTTTAAAAAGGGGAAGATTGGGGAAAAGGGAGCCCAAAAAAAATCAAAAAACCCCGTAAATTAACCGGGGAAAAAAAATTGATGGGGTTTTTGACCTTAAACCGTAACGTACCGCGTACCGTAATCCCTTTATTCCGTAAAAAAAAGATAAACGACCATTGAAAAAAATCCCGGGAATTACGCAATGACGGAAAAGGAACAAAAAAATTTTCTTTGTGGGGAGTTATTCTAAAAGAAAATCGGACTTTTTAGTGAAAAACATAGACAGTAAGCAAAAAATTTTGTTTTTTCCAAAAATAAGGAAAAGGGCTTTATAGACACTAATGAAGATTGATAAAAAAAAGGTTATAATTTTTTTACGGGAAGAGACTTTTGGATGTAAAATTTAAAGTGTTACCTTGATAAATAAGGAAAAACAAAAAAGTAAAAATTTTTCGAAAAAAATCCTTTATAATGAAGAACATTTTAAAATTTTCGTTAACAATTACGGATAATATAATATGTTTTTTTAAATATATCTGAGTTCAAATTAAAAGATTATGGGATTACCTGATAGTTGTTCACTGGGGCATCGTACCGCAAAAGGGAAGTTGAACCATTATTCCAATTAAGTTCACAAAAACAAAGATGAAAAGGAAATTTCCAAAAGTCCATAGCCAGAGTGCAGAGTTGAGGGACCACTCAGGGGGCCCTTCATCGCAAAAATGCAAAGGTACAAATTATCCAACCAAAAAAAAAGATTGGGCCGTCACTTTACCACTGGGGGGATCGTTTTGGGAACCTTTCCCTTCATAAACTTTTTAAAAATTCAGGGGACATTTTAAAATTTTTAGAGAAGTCGATAATCCCCCCCAAACACGTTACTACACGAAGGGGGTTTCTCGAAAAAGTACGGGAAGGCCCCGTTTAACTCGCCGCAGGGCTTTTAGTGGGAACCCGTATATGGTTGCAGTGTTTTTACATCGTCCCCAGTCGAAGGGACATAAGGGCGCTGGAGAAAATTTCCCCAAACCCGATTTCGCCAGACCGCAGACATAGCCTTTCATCAAGCAGGGGTGGGTTTCCGGTTTAAAGATTATCCCAAATATCGCCTCAAGGGGAAATTTACCTAACGGGGTTCCTTTTTTTTGAGAATTATGAAGATTTGATGTTGAAATTAGGGATGATTTTAGGGAAAAGGGTATAAGTAGGGTTTTTGTTTACCATGCATGTAATATTAAATTTTCAGGGGTTGAATAAGGAAAGGCCAATATGTTTTCAATAGGTTTAAAATATTAATTAAATTTTAAAAACCTTTTTTAAAAGGGGAAAAGAAACGTATGTGCCGAGCAAATTTCATCAAGTATTCCCGGGAAAGTGAATATGCGATAACAATTTTACTTAAGAAGCCAGAAAAATAAATCAATGTTTTATTGTCGTTTCGGAAAACAAAGGCGGGCCCCTATCCTTGCATCGGCAAATCAAATGAATCGCCAACCATATTTTTTTAAAAAATTCATAACTAATCTTATAATGCGTCGCGAAGATGAATGACCCCGGGGCTTTTTGGGAAACGGGGTAATAGGCGGGTGGGTATCGGGGGAAAGGGAAATAAAGGGGTTACGAAACTTAAAAAAATCGGCCCCCTCATGGTGAAAATATCATGGCGGCGTGTCAACTTTAAAGCCGGGGACGGGGTAATCGCCGACACATAAAGAATAATTTATAGGGTTTCCCGGGGTTTTGTTTGAGTACCAGAGCTTTTATATATATAAAATTCTTCCAAAGAGGCAGCCTTTTGGAATCCAGTCGTCGATCGAGATTCAGTCCCTAAGGGGAAATTCTGGGTTTTTAAAAAGGGGAATAAAAGTAAAGTTTAATTTCAATTAAAAAGATGCAGTCCCATCTTCCTAAAGCGAAGGAGCGGGGAAATTGAAAGTTTTTTCTTTAAAATAGCCAAAAATAAAAAATATGCAGAATTTATAGGGGGTTTCCACGGGAAGCATCTCAGTAATAACCGAATGAATGGAATCAATCTTCATCAAAAAGCTAAATAATCCTTTTTAAAGGAACCGAATAAAACTTTGGGGAATAACCCAGGGAAAAATTAGTCTTAATTCAAACATGGGGATTTCTTCAGTGAGGGTAAGGAAAAACAGTTTATTTGTAAGGGGATATATGTATAAATATAATAAAAAAATTTTTTAGTATTGATTTATAGTAGAAGGGAAAATTATTGGGTTTAAAAAAGTAAAAAATTATCAAAATTTTTTTAAAAAAAAACTGAAGAACAGTTATTTTTAATTTCCCCAATTTGTTTCTCATTTTTTGATTGTTTTATTCAATCCCCCTTTTTGACTTCCCATCTTTCCTCAGTAAATTATCCAAAAATTTTCAATTGTTGCCTTTTGTTTTTAAAAAATAATATATATTTTTACAAAAACCCCAAGCTTTATTATTTCGAAACAATCTGAGGGTTGGTTTTTAAATGTCAAATTGAGTCCACGCCTTATTTTAAAACTTGGGGAAACAAGATCCCAAACCCTTTGGGGTTTGTTCCTTTTTATTGGTCAATAGACTGATAACCTCCCGTATGGTTAAAAGGGTTTGCTTTTAAAAAAAAACCAACGAGCAGCCCAACATTTGGTTGGTTTTAATTTTGTGGGTAAATTTATTGATCCCCAACCCTCCCAGCAGCCACAGCCTTTGGTTGCAGGGGGGTGATTAATAAATAACGCCTGTTTTTTGGCCGCCTTTTAAATTTGGACAGGTGTGTGGGTTTTCGATAAGAAAAAACACCCCCGTACAGCCATAACAAAGTAGTAGCCATTATGAGACCATCTCTTTGTTTTTTTTTTTAAAAAAAAAATTTTAAAAAAAAAGATGTATATATATATATATATATATATTTTAAATTTTATATTACAAATAGATGTATCTATTTTTTCAATCCCCCCATTGGCCCCGGGTAAAAAAAAAAATAATATTCTTTTTCTAACACTATCTTTCCCCTGAAGCCAATATAGTCCACCATCTGGTTTTTTGTTTTAATATAAAAGGGACATAAAATATTTTGAAAAAGGGCAGCTTCACGGGGAATGAAAAAAAATAAATTTTTTCGACATTTTCCCCTAAAATTTTGAAAAAAATTCAGGTTACTGGGGTTTTAAAAAAATTTTGAAAGGAAGTTAAATTTTCAGCACCTGTCCCCCAGGAAATACTTTCGGCATCGGCAACATGGATTTTCTTTAAAATTTTTCTTTTCCAATGAATCAAATAGATTTTTTTGCTCAAATAAATTTTTTTAAAAAAAAAAAATTTTATTTTTTTTTAAATAAAATGACTTTACATTGAATTTAATTTTTTTTGCTTTACTCTACACGAAATAACTTGAATCCGTTAAAAACGAAAAAAATAAAATATAAAAAAATGAAAAATGAAATCATATATAGCAAAAAGGGGGAAACAAAAACTTTTAAAAAAACATCGAAAACATATTTCTTTTTTTAAAACAAATGAAAAAAAAAAAAACCCGAATCTTTCCAAATATTTTCCCCCAAACCCTTTTTCGCCGGGCCCTTTCGGGGAAGTCCGAGACCGAATTCAATTCTTTCATCCATTTTTTTGCCCGTTAGCTAAGGGTAGTCCTTTTAAAACCCTTTGATTGGTCTTTCTTTTTAAGAGGTTTTTTGGGCTTTTCAAATCCATTGGCTACAAATTATTGGGGTTTTTTCTAGAAAGTTTTTCCCCGAATAATTTTTATTTCAGCAAACGGATATTAGACCATAACACTCAACTGATGGGGAAAAAAAACCCCACAATTCCGCCCTTTTTTAATAAACATTAAACTCAAACGATAATATATTATTTTAATCAACGTGGGATTGATGGTTATTAGAATCACCGAAAAAATATTTCCTTATATTTTTCAATGGGGAAGCAAAATTTTTCTGAATAACTAGGACTTGAGCCTTTTTATTATTTTTTACAATAATAAAATTTCAATTATTTTTTCCGGGAAAAAAATATACTTTTCTAAAGGGCCAAAAAAAAAATAAAAAAAAATAAACCTTACAGGGGGTTCAAAGGGGAAATTCCATATTCAGAGGGAAAGAGAAATGGAAAAAAAATGGTTTCGTCCCTCTTGAATAATAGCAATATAACATTCCCATCCCATTTTGAAGATCTAGAAATTTCAAAATTGAAACCTAACTTTAAAAAAAACCAGAATTTTTTTTTTTTATTTTTGAGTTTGAGCAATAGATAAATATTCCCCTTTATTATAAAAAAAAGTCAGTCACATTACGTATAGGTGAGATTTTAAAAAAAAAACTTGAATCCTTGATTTGGGGGACGTCATTGATATGGAATAATTTTTTCCGAAAACCTCTCTCCCCTTTAAAAAGATATATCTGTCTATTTTTATTTTCTTTTTTACGGGAAAAAAAACTATCTTTTTTAATTTGGTTGAATACCCAGATTTGGATATTTTGGGTTCTTCAAAATTTTTAGTCTTATGGTATATTTTTTTTTTTTTTCAGTTTTAATGATTTTTTTTTTTTGAAAAGTCAAAAGGTGCAAAACTTAAAATAATAGCTCAGGTGGGGATCCGGGGAAAAAGGCTAATGACCCCCCAAGTAAGCGGTGAATGAAAATTTAACAGATAAAGACTGTATCGGCTGAAATTTTGAAAAAGAAACAGATAAAAAAATGAAAGAATGATCAATTTCCGAAAATTGGATGCCTATACAAAATTGGAGTCAGACCAACAAAAGAAATAGATAATGGGAAAACCAGTGCAGTACCGCAAAAACCTCGCAAAAAAAAGATTTTTGTTGGGAAAAATCTGATTTCCATAAAAAAAAATTTCAAACCAGAGCCTTCACGTCTGCAGAGTTCATATGGGGGACGACGCAGGA
>JAFIRS010005126.1:0-65143 GCA_018342105.1 Gonioctena quinquepunctata
GAGCACTGAATAGAACGATGTTTACAGTTCAGAGGACAGATGAAGAATGAAGATGACGGTGGGGATCGGTCACCCACATCAATTTCCTACTGCGCAATTCGAAAACTGCCAACTCGACAAAATTCTCAGAACTGGATGATGCAATCATTTGGCCGATCCCACACCGCTTCCATGTCGCCGACAGTGCCTTAGTCCGCTTAGATACAAATACGAATAGTAATCGTTAGACTTATCCCACGGTTCGAGCGTGCAGCTGCATACTCTCTTATCTTGTTAATGTAAACAAACTCTTTCACAAAGGATGCCGCCGATATCTTATCTCAGTTAATGTAAACAAAGGATGCCGCCGATATCCGGTCGCTTAAATAAACAACTGATAAGAAGTGCTGACGTAGATAATATTCCTGCAAAGACTTGTCGGTTGAGTCATAGCCGCATCATTGCTGGCTCCTCCCACTTTCCAAAATGGCCGCCGCCATTCACGTGACACTTCCGTCCGACCAATGCCGTTGACGGATATTGGTTGACACCCCATTTCAATATGCTGCTCGGCTATTGGATAGCGGACGGCGGTTCACCACGCCACGCACTACCCCCCCACCCCCACCTTCTTCCCTACCCACATACAACCACCACCCCCCACCCCTCTCATGAAACCGCCATTTTGTGGTGGTGCGGGACCATGTGTAACCGATGAGCGGAGAGGTGAGTTAGAAGTGACATAGCCCTACTACTAGCATGGCCACATATCATTACCTACCACTACAAACTAATGTAACACTTCATTATATATAACAGTTTTCAATTTATCCACTATAATCACTAGAACAAAAAAGACAACAAAGTACAAAGACACATCCAAACCGAACACAAAGGAATTAAAGAAAATTGGAATGATTTGGCAACGCTTATAAGTGCCAACCGACAACGCCGTTATGTTTACAAATAGATGATATAAATACTACCGTCATACGTTCAGTTGATTATCTTCGTCGCACGCATGTAATATGCTTATGAAGTCATACTCTTCTTCATTGTTTGGTGTCCTCCTTGCTATCGCATAAGGGTGCCACGAAATTCGGGTGCGCAGTAGACTAAACGCGTTCTAGTCAGTATATTATAATTACATTCCTATGTTCTGTCATCGCTCCATGGTGGTGTTTTGACAATTCAGTTTGCTTGATGGATGGCTCCTTGTGTGCTGTCATTCACTACTCATTCCTACTCATTCCACATGTCGTCAATTTCTTTTATATCGGCTAATGTCTTTAGCCTCCCTAGAATTATAAAGGGATATATTAATTTTAAAGGCAAACCTTCACTTTGCCATTTGTTACAAATATGAACTCCTGACTTATGATAAATAATTTTTTACCCATCATTTTTTCTTCTCCATGTAAGTAACACATTGTACTCCACTAGGTACGTATGGTTTTACTTCTTTTCTCTTCTTTCATTGTAGAATTTTACATTCAGCTGATGATGAACCTATAGAGGTTCGAAACATGTTCTAATCGATGGTTTTTTACCTATCCACCATCACATAACTAATCGATTGTGATATTAAATTGTGGAGATGACTGAGTTTTTCTACTTCGTAAAATTGTGTAAGAGTGATATAGCATTTCAAATAAACAAATAAACAATGTTTGATATACAGTGCTCGTCTAAAGTCCCCCCCCCTACTAATTTTTGAACCACCAGGTATAACAACGAAATTTGGAGGGCTTGAATAAAAACTTGATAAAAACCTACTTTTTCATGAACAAATCACAGCTAAATGTTTTAAAATAGCGGCTGAGCGCCATCTTCGATAATTTTTTAAAATAGAACACCCCGTATATTATTCCATTCCCGAAATCTGCTCATAATTCTCAACATAACATAACATAATACACTTTACTCCTAAATTCAATTATTTTCGACATATTAATGTTTGAAAAGTGACATTCCGGTTTAAAATGAAGTATGGATTTTGGTCACTTCCAGTAAAACAGTTTGCTAACTAAACGTTGTTATTAATTTGTAGTTAAATCTCTTAATGAATTCGACTAATAAGAGGCGTAGAGTTTATTTAGGATAAACAGTACCGCTTACCGGAAAATCTCGAAGCCTACGAATGTGTTCTGTAAATTCACAATAAAAACAAATTAGTTAGCTAAAAAATTATAATTTATTTTTGAATAACACTTTTATTTAACCCCAACAATTATTTCATCAATTGTTCAATGTTGCCCACTCCTAAATCTTGAAAATAAAGAGCCCTATTATAAATAGCTTCTCTCACGTTGATGAAAGTCTGTTAATCTATTTATTCACATGTATCTATTATTCTGCGTTCCAACTCTTCTATTGTTTGGCATTCAGTGGCATAGATTTTTTCCTGAAGTCATTCTGTACTTCCCCTGCGACCTATCCATCGCCCAGGAAAGTTTGTATTGAGGAACTCTCTAGCCATGCGATCGAAATGGGGAGGTGCCCCATCCTGCTGAAATATGATTTCACGATTTTCAAACTCTTCCTGATTTTTAATACAATTTGTCTTATTCGAGGTTCAATTTCAGTTTCTAAAAGATTTCTGTAAAGAACTCCTGTAAGATTGCCTCTGATGAAAATCGGTCCAACAACGCGATTGCCCAAAATCCCCGCCCAAACATTCACCTTTTTAGGAAACTGGGTATGTCCCTCTCTAAAAATATGCGGATTAGTATCGCTCCAGTATCGTACATTCTGTTTGTTGACTTTTCCATTAAGAAAAAACGTGCATTCGTCTGCGAAACATACACGTTTTAGGAAGCCCCGTTCTCCTTCAATTGTTCTTGTTAACCACTCACAAAATTCAACCCTCCGGTCTGGATCATCCTCCGTGAGAGCATGCAGGATTTTCATTTTATAGGGATGAAACTTTTCTTTTTAGGACTCTTTGGACCCTTTTTGAACTTACTCCATAGGATTCAGCAACTGCAGACGTTGACTGAGTCGGATTGATTACCATTTCAGCAACAATTTCTACCTTTTTTCATCTGAAAGAGGTGGTCTTCCTGATCTTGGAGCATCTTTCAGCGTACCAGTTGCTTGGAGCTTATTTGCAAGTTTGCGCAAATACGACCTCGAAATAGGATTCTCGGAAAATCTTATCATTGAACATACGGACTGCTAGATGATAATTTCTTCCAGCTTATCCAAATATCAAAACTGCTTCAAATTTATCACACTTTTCATAAAATGATTTAGGCGCTCAACGGACTATTTGACAGTTAGCAGTTCAGTTTGACAGTAAATAAGAAAAAATCGTTATCGCGATTTTTTCCAATGCAAACTTGAATGAAAGCAACATTAGTGTTTTTGGTTGGGTTTGAAATGACCAAAATGTCACCTTTCAAACGTTAATATTTCGAAAACAATTGAATTTAGTAGTAAAGTGTATTAGTGAAAACTGTTGAGAATTATGAGCAGATTTCGAAAATGGAATAATATACGGGGTGTTCTATTTAAAAAAATTATTGAAGATGGCGCTCAGCCGCCATTTTAAAACTTTCAGCTGTTTTACTGAAGTTATGGGGACGGACGGACTTTAGACGAGCACTGTATTTGTCAAAAGAGCACTTGAAATTGACTTTTTAATTTCCATAGTCATTTCTAATAAATATTGGTTCACCAAGACTTTTACTGAACGTTAAGTTACTTATATAGAATAAGTAACTTTAGTGTCAGTTTTAAAAAATGCCTGAAAATCATTGATTTTTGTTTTTGAATGTAAGTATGACTATGTTTTCCACGACTATCAGAAAATGTCTTTTTTACACAGGAGGTATCTCATTCGTATGTAACTTTTTCTCTATATTTCACATTCTACATTAACGTAGAATCAGACTTCAAGGTCATAGAAGATTAGTTCAGATATAAATAAATTAACATTGAATATAGATGAAACCAAGTATCTCCCTTTCACTTCTTACATGAATAACTTGACAGACTTGGGATCTCTGAACATCGACCAAAAAAAACCAATATACTAGAAAAAAAGACAATAAAATACTTAGGAATAATAATTCACAGACATTTACGTTGGGATTTGCAAGCGACTTGTATTACTAATAAACTGAGAGGATTGCTTTCACGTCTCAAACTTTTGAGGGAATTCCAAGAAATATAGGTAGGTACCCCACCTAAAAATTATTTACTATTCACTTATTCAATCTCAGCTATCCTATGGTATTTTAGGTGAGGGGGGGGGGGATCAATGACTGGAATTCACATGAATAAGTTACTAAAATGGATTATTAGAATTATATATGACAAAAAAATAACTTACCCTAGCGATACATTATTCACAGAAATCGGATTTCTCAATGTAAGACAACTTCTTCTCTTAGATTACTTTTGAACATCCATCAAGGTAAAATTAAGTTGGAACCGATTGAACAAAAAAAAAAAAAAAAAATTTCGAATTATTGAGACCAAAAATATAGGTACATCGCTCTCTCAGAGAACCTAAAATCTATGAAACAATACAGTTCTTTTAAACTGAATATAAAAACATGACTACATCCAATGAGAGATTAGTTCATGATATAATAAACAAGAGATAACATGAGTATACAAATTGCTACAAAGAATAATAACAATTAAAAAAAAACATTACCATCACACATATGCTTCATAAACACTAATACTCTAAACAAGTCCATTTTCAATCTTTCTGGCCTACATTTCATTTCGGTCGAGTAATATTCACACTTATTCTTTACTTTTTTTTTAACTTTCCACTATTTTTTATTTTCATATATATTGTATTCTGATAATTAATAGTATAGATTAATACAAAACCCATATTTATATCGATTTATTTATTTATGTCTATATAATTTATGTTCGTACATTTAACATTTGTATGCAACAACCACTCATATTACGAACAAGCTGACAGTGATTCTTCTGTTTATTCAACTGGAAATACTTACTGTTATATAATGTTATTATTATGGATTCAAGAAAATGGCACTCTTGAAGAGATCCAACCAAATATTAGTTTGATTTATTGACAAAATATTTTTGACCACTTGGGAACAGAAAGTTTTGTGTCAGATATACACTTTGTTGAATAATGTGGTTTGGTTGAGGAAATAATATTTCCATTGAGAAACCCTGGGGCACCGGCCGGCTGGTTAATTCCAATTATTTATTTGTCTATTATGTTATGATGTAAAACTAATCCTACCTATATATAACTATTGACTAAATATATACAATGATTTTTACTAAATACAAGGGTGTATTCTTCCCTTGCCGTCCTGAGTCGGGGGGCCGGCTGGTCAGATTGACGAGAGTCTTATCGATATCTGTAGCAGCAATCCTGGGCGATGGGTGACCACCTGCCAGGGAAGACTCGCGTTAAGGAAGCCCCAAATAACTGAAGCGTAGTATATTTCATGTACCACAATCATAAGATTTAATTAAGATTGTATTCCATACATGATTGAAGGCCTACAAATGAGATTATCTTTGAAATCCAGAGTGAGATAACATATCAATCTAGAGAAACCGTTACACTCACATTAGTAAAAACTTTCCCTCAAGCGCTATTTGAATAACTGTAGTTACCACAACTAGTACTTGATATTACGATATTTTTATTGCAACAATATTTTTGAAATTTTCCAATTTTAACCTCTTATTTTCTACCTTCCAGCCCTGCCTCTTCCTCTCCCCCCCTTTCCAATCACCCTCAGGCTCCCCTCTGGGCCCCCATGTAGTTCTCGCTGATCTCGAAATAAAAAACAAAATCTGATATTTTTTCAACGATTTTAGGAAAGCATGTTGTTTGCCAAATAATTTTTACAAAAAACCCGTATGGGAACAGAACAGACAGAATAAAGAAATTTATCAACTCATGTTGATTATCGAATCATGATCAACATAAATAAGTAACAAATATGTATTCTAAGGTGATTCAATAAAATCAACAGAATATGTAAATGCAATTCCAGATAATTCCTATAAAAAAAGTTTTTATTGTACCGCAGATTATCAGAAAAGACGTCAAGCAAAAAGACCATTGTTCACAAACAAAAATACAGAATCATACAGAAGTGTCAAGGATTACAAAAATTGGTTGGTGAAAAAACCCCTGAGAGAGAATAACAGAGTCCGTGAAAATTACAAACAAAAATTATTTTTTCGAACAATCTACAAACATCTCACCATCTACATAACACACGAAACAGTGATATAGTTTTTTGAATTATATAGCCAGATCAATGAGAAATCCATTCATCTGAATTCATTTGAGAATAGTTCACAAAAAAAAGAAATAATAAATCCAACTGAAATATTTGATGAGCCACATTTACATCCAAGGTAAGGCTCTAACTCCCATGGAGAAAAAAATAATTGATTTTTCACCGAAATTACACTTGAAAAACTGTTTTCTTGTATTATTAAGTGGAATGTTTTAGGTAGAAGTGACATTTTAAATGGAGAATGCTTTTGTGAATGAAAAATGCTTGATCTTTCTTCAATGAATATGTTTTTGTCCTAGCCACAATAAAAAATGGTATTTCATTCCACATGAAGAATAATGAAATTCAATTAATATTGTAATACAAATAACAATTTGCAATTCCTTACCTTTACTACTTTCAGTGGAGTTTACTTATAAGTTTATTCTTTAATTTATATTAAATTATCCGCCATATTGTTGATTTAACAAAAAACGAATAGAGGTGACATGATTCCATGGATAACTTGATATACATTCTTGGGAAACATAATATCATTTGAATGAGTTATTTGTCTGTGAATCATTTTTCTAAATGCAATGAAGAAAATCAAGTATTAGGATAAGCCAAAGATTTTAAGAAGCTTAATACATTTTTTCTGTGACGGGAAAAAAGTTTGACATTTTATCTCTGTTGACAGGTAACAAAATATCACCTTTTATGATATTACTTTTTTCCCGGGGAAAAAAGTGAATATTTTTTCCCCGGATATATACACATGAGTAAAGGTAGATATTTAATTTTAGAATATTTTATTATACAAAAGTTACATTTCCTTTATATCAAAAGTACAATTATTAAATGTGAAATTGCATAAATGACATGTTCCTTGAACTATTCGGTACAACAGTCGAATATTCTTGTGTTGAAATTATATTTTTTTCTGCCATGGACACAACTGCCGTTGATGAACCTGGTGGCAAATCGAGTGTTATTTCAGCACTGCCACACGTTCTAAACACTTTTTTCAATATTAAATCGTCGTTTTTTACGTCACAGAAAAAAGTTGTGCACGGGAAAAATATTAGATTTTAGCTCTCGGTTTTTTGTCTCCCTCCGCTTCGCGTCGGGAGACAACATAACCTCGAGCTAAAATCTAATACTTTTTTCCCTTGTATAATAAATAACCAAATGTCTGAATAAAGATTTGAATGCGGTGTTGTACTCTAACGATCCGTTTCTTTCCTTTTATACCCTACTTTCTGATTGTTTTGAATCCTCCTTTCCTATGCAGAAAATAAGAAATAAAAACAACAAATTTTGGTTAACTAAAGGAATCCGAACATCTGCAAGTAATCTGAGATGCCTTCATTATATCAGAAAATTCACTAATGATATTGACTTCCATAACTATTACATAAAATATAAACAAATTTACAGAGGTGTTTTTAGAACCGCCAAAAAGAATTACTTCCACAACAGAATATCAAACAGTAATAATACTATTAAAGAAATCTGGCGGGTTGTGAATGAGTTTAGAGGAAAAAATAACATGAAATCAAATACAACACCGGATTCCAATACACTCAATGAATACTATATATCCGAGAGACTATCTGAAAATATTGAAGCTGCTACAGATCCACTGTTTTATCTGAATAAATTTTACACTCCCGAAACATTTGTATTACACGAGACAAACCTCGAGGAACTGATGGATACAATTAATCATATAAAAAACAAAACTTCCAGTGGCATTGACAATATTTCAATAAAAATCTTCCAAAATTTGTCAATCTTCGTTCTCGAACTGCTGGTCCACCTTATTAATGATTCTTTTACCAGAGGAATTTTCCCAGACTTCCTAAAAACCAGTATAGTGATCCCCCTGTATAAGGGTGGTGACCCCTCCGAGCCATAAAATTTTCTACATTTCTCTTTAATTCCAACCCTAGGAAAAATTATCGAAAAATTGGTCGAAACTAGATTGATGGACTCCATCCTCAACAATTCGGTTTTCAACCTAATAAAAGTACTGGAAATGCAATTTTTTTTTTAAATGTATACTCAAATCTAAATTCGAAAGAAGCAAGCGCCGCAATATTTTGTGATTTGTCAAAAGCATTTGACTGTGTGAATCATCAAATATTGCTTCGTAAGCTCCACCATTACGGGCTCAGCGGCCAAAGCCATTACTGGTTCGAGTCTTACTGAAGCCAAAAAACGCAAATTGTAAAGACCAACAGTTTTTCCAATATAGGTTTTCTTAAACATGGTGTACCTCAGGGCTCTGTGCTTGGACCTATCCTGTTCTTGTTATATTTTAATGACCTTGCGAATATTGAGACTGAAGGTGTATTCACTATTTTTGCAGACGACACAACGATCCTGTGGCATGATCAAAACCCTAACAAACTTTTTAGCAAAATGTCTAGGGATATTAACGCTGTGAGAGTGTGGTGTAACTCGAATCAGCTTCCATTCAACACTAATAAAACGAATCTCTTATCATTTCAATGCAATATACCGGATATTTCCCCGGGGAATGATATTATTTCATCTAATAATTTCAACACCTTTCTAGGGATTCACTTAGGCTATAAACTCAAATTTGAAGATCATGTTCGTCATCTTAGTAAAAAGCTGTCTAAAGGGTGATATGCTCTACGTGTTATCTCAAGAGAATTGGGTGAGACAACTGCAAAAGTAGTTTACCATGCCTTATTTGAGTCGCATGTCAGGTTTGGTATCCCAGTACCTGCAACAAACAGTGCTTCAACATAATATTCACTCTCCAGAAACGCGCAGTACGCTATATCTGCGGGGTTGGACCTCGAGTATCTTGTAAAGAACTTTTCAGAAAGCAAAAACTCCTCACCATTCCATCTCTTTTCATTCTCGAATCGGCATGTTTAGTACATAAAAATAAATCAACATTACCATTTCTGGTTCCACCCGCCAAAATAACACCCTAAGGCTACCCATTCCAGCTTCCAATTTGATAAAAAACTATATTATTTATAATGCTGCAGAACTATATAATCCATCTTCCAGCCAGCACCAAAACCATTGAATCCCTCATTTATTCAGGAAATCGGTGAAACTCATTTTTATGGATGAAGTATTTTACGAAGTTCAAGATTTCCTCAATAAAAACATAAGTGGTCCTATTAGTTAACATTTTAATATTTTTTAAAATATATAATTCAACCATACATAAATTCCGATGTGATATTTTGATTGACTAGTTATTTTTAACCAAATAATGTAATTATTTTAAAATAAATAATGTGCTTAGTTATTTTTAATCTTGACAATGTGATATTCAATTATATTTATTTTTTACTATTATTTACCCTGTGTTATTTTTGTGGTAACACAGATAGTATTTTCGATTGTTTGTGTGTTTCCAAAAATATTTATTAATTCTTTTATATTGTGGGTACTTAATGCGTATTGTTAATTTTATGTCCTATGTTGAATATTTAAATGTATGTTATTTTCTTTTATTAGAATCTAACAAACAATTGTAAAATATCTATATTTTTAGTATTTGTAGTGCAAGCTTTGTCAATAAGATTTATGTCTTCGACATATTTTTGATTGATTGATTGAATATATTTCAAAGTTGAGGCTCTTGAAGGCTCAGTGTCATGACGCACAGCACCCTGAGTGACATAATTCTGTAAACTTCATTAGCAGATTATTTTTCATTAATTTGTCTTATATTTTTACTGAATTATTGATTTATTGTAAATATTCGACTATTTCCGAAGGGCTTTGGAAATATAGAACGATAAAGCTGGATGGATGAATTCCCAAAATTCAGTAGCATTCAAATTTCTTCTTCAAGTGGAATTAAACAATTTGTTTTTATATCAAGGATCCATATGGGCGTGGTCAGTGATTTCATCCTTTCTACAGAGTTATCACACTAACATATTAACACTGTATATGTTGTATTCTCACGTCCAGCGGTTCTTTATGTTGTTACAGTTTTCACGAGCAGTCGGACAAATGAAAAGCACTACTCTATCATTACAGTTTTAATGCGAACGTTTCGGCGAGGGATCTCGCCTTCTTCACATAACAACATATTAACACTAGCTATTCGCGGTGATTAGATTTCCATTATGGAGTAATCCGCAAGTGTGGATTCTGAGTAGACTGTTGGTGGCAGTGACAGCTTGCTGAATATAGATAAATAAATATTTCAATGGGTGTTTTTCTTGCCTTAGTATATAGTTAGGGTCCTTTCAGAATATCTATCAGATGTAGTTCAATGTCCAGCGTGGCTTTAGCCGGGGAAGTAGTTGTTTTCTGTTAGACATTCACAAAAAATAACTTCATTTTTATCGTGGATTTTTCAATTCACAGAAAAATATTTCTATTCAATTGAGAATGTTTCCCTTTTCAACATGAATACTCCACAAGAGGTTATCTTGAACGATGGAAGATAGTGACTAGAGTTTATCTTTCAGTCTCAGATGATTCCACATCTGATTTTATGAACATCCTGTTCATATTTTCGAACAAATAAATCTATCATACCCCATGATGGGTTTTAATGTGAGAAAAACCCTAATTTCAAAGTGCCTCTCCAAAAGTAATGTTCCTAACTTTTTTCCATCTTTGCAAAGTGAGATTGCTTCTAGAAAATATGTTCCCATTTCTTCCGGTCTTCCTGATAATCGTGGAAGCGTGAAATAGATTTTCGTCGACAAAAATGTTTTGAAGACCTAGTGAATGCGATGCCGCCTCTCTTGCTTCATTGTTACAAATGCTTTCTGGTGAGTACTCTCTTTTGGAAAACATTCTTCTTTCCTTATTCATCCATATGAGTTCTCAATTAAGACTGGAATATAAAATCAATTAACCATCTAAATGAAAATGCAAATTTTCAATTTTAGATTTTTTCTTTTGAGTTAGGGTCTCCTTTCAGAATATCTATCAGATGTAGTTCAATGTTCAGCGTGGCTTTAGCCGGAGAAGTAGTTGTTTTCTGTTAACCATTCTCAAAAAATAACTTGATTTTTATCGTGGATTTTTCAATTCACAGAAAAATCTTTCTATTCAATTGATAATGTTTCCTTTTTCAACATGAATACCCCACAAGAGGTTATTTTGAACGATGGAAGATAGTGACTAGAGTTTATCTTTCAGTCGCAGATGATTCCACATCTGATTTTATGAACATCCTGTTCATATTTTCGAACAAATCTATACAGTGCCATTTTTGAGATTTTGGTTTTTTATTCTCCTACGTAAATTAAATCACAGATGTTATCCCAAGGTGTACTCACCAATGATATCAGTCATGTAAATCAACATTCATAGTTGAAACCGAATTTTCTTAAAGAATGCAAAAAGATTTATTTTTACGAAAATATACAGTGCGATCCGTAAGTATGGAATCAATTCATTTTTAGCGTTATTATGTATTTGTTTAAAATTACATGAAACAGGGCGATTTCTATTGTCAATTTACAGTATGAAAATATTACCCCCTTTTTGCACCGCCTCTGAATTATGAGCATCCCCTCAAAAAATTTAAATGAGAAGGGGAGTCGTGTGGCACTTTGTTCGAAATAAATTTTCATTCTCTGTACACCAATATTAAGTTTCAAATTTGGTGCAATTATAACTGAGAACATTTATTTTGAAAATGTAAATTTTTTATACTTTACGTAGAATGAAGGAAATAATGTCACATAACGTTTAGGAAGTATTTTTCAATTTATTTTACAATTAAATTAAATGTTCAAAATGACCACCATTCACTTCTTGACAATAAGCAAGTCTATCTTGGAATTCTCGTACAACATTTTGTAGGACCTCAGGGGTTATGTTGTTAATTTTTTCCGATATCCTAACTTTTAAGTCTGCAATATTGTCTGGACTATTGAAATATACTTTTGATTTTGTAACGAAATTACTATTTTTCCGCTATGTTTAACAACCAAAAGCTCCCTGTAAGGATTTAAATTCATCTTGACGGTAATAATAGGTCTAAAAATACAATTCGTGTCCGTGATAAATCCGTGGATTACACCTAACCCAATAAATAGGGTAAACACCCTCCGTAAATCACGCCAATACCGCGACGCGCGTATATAAAGAATGCGCGAGTGTTGCTTACGCCAGCCAGCGACTCGAGAAAACATTTTTCATCAAACCAGCTGTGCTATGAACAAACGCCGCCGAGACGATTCGGTCACCCGATAGAAGCCAGAGACATCAGTCCGTTCGAGACAAAAGCGGCCGCTGACGTCACATCACGTGGATTGCTACCTGGGAGAAATTTACAAGCTTGGTAATTATACTATGAAAATATAATTTGTATCAAAACGGCGCGCGCCTAAAATTCGATCGAGAGGCATTCGCAAAAGAAGGGGAGACCGACTGTAGTTCCGTTTGGAAATATTTCAAAGAATCATTAGCTTACGGAGTCTAGTAAGAGCAGTCTAAAAACGTACGTCATTTTAGCAGAGCTGAAATTTTGAATATGAGTAGTGTGATATGTAGTTAAGAACGTATGCATACTTTCTAGCTTGAAAGAGGGCCCCTTTTACGGGTAGCAGGTATAAAAGTACATTAAAAACTTTCTTACTAACGTTGAAGTATGGTAATGCTGAAAAGGGAAACATTCTCAATTGGTAATGCGTTGGACAATTGATATCATACAGTTGGCCAAGCGGTCTAAGGTGCAAGATCTAAGCTCTGATATCGAAAACTGGCAAATGTTCAAATCCCCGCGCCTGACGATTTTATTTTTATTTTTCCCATCAAAATTAAGAAATAATTTGTTTTTTTTAGTCGAATATTCATCCCAAAACTAAATCATTTTTCAATTTCAAAGTGAAAAATAAAAAAAGTCGTCAGGCGTGGGGATTCGAACCCTGCAATCTATTCAGATCCATCGCTTAGATCTCGCGCCTTAGACCGCTCGGCTAACTGGACGATATTAATTGCCAAACGCATTACTTCAACGTAAGTAAGAAAGTTTTTTATGTACTTCTGTACCTGATACCTGTGAAAGGGCCCCGCTTTCAACCTAGCAAGGACGCATACGTTCTCAATTACATATCACACTATTCATACTAAAAATTTCAGCTTTGCTAAAATGAGGTAGGTTTGCCGGCTCTGGGATCTTACTCTAAAAGTATTATGTTTCTCAAAGATACGTAACCAAAAAACACCCCATGCTTTTCGGTATAGTCGTTGAATATTAAAATTATTTTTTTATTTTTAGTGCGTTAAAAGCGTGTCCTTCAGTTTTTTTAAATATATATTTTTAATGAAAACGGAAACATTCTCAATTGAATATTGATAGAAAGATTTTTCTGTGAATTTAAAAATCCACGATTAAAATGAAGTTATTTTTTGTGGATGTCTATAGGTACCCCTACACGGTCAATCATGAATGACAGTCTGACTGATCAATCAGACTGTCAATCCTAGCTTCAATCTTGAAGCCCCTACACGTATCATTCATACTGACAGTCTGATTGAAGTAATTTTAGCTCAGTTGACATTAAAACACCAAACAGAGCGGAATGTCTCTCAAAGAAAAGGCTTGTTTGGCCATTATACATTAGGTTCGTCGTACATCTCTGGTGATGGGCTAATTACGATCGACGAGGTGGATGATGGGCCAGTTAGCGATATCCCGGGGGTACTACTGGCAATGTTGATTTTTACGGAGTCCCTGTGAAGGGTTTGCATTTCTGCCTCAAAAAGGACGTCGTTAATTGCTTTTTCTGCCAATTTCTTTTATACTGGCTCAAGGGTTTTTAGTTTGTTTGCCCATACTTTTGCCAAAGTTAAATTTTCGTCTTCTTCTGACTTCGACAGATAATTGCAAGCCAATTGAAGCAGCTCAGTCTGGTTTGGTGTGGCTACTTGAACTTTTTTTTTTTTGGTGACTGTACAAGGTGTGATGGAAGAGTACGAAGCAATTCCTGGCAAAGAATTAACTAAACTTTCCCCTTGGTCTTGGGAATCCTGTAAAAAAAAAACATTAGGTTTATTTATTTATTTTTAATTTATTATTATTTTTTAATTCGTGCAATTATTTGTTTTAGATGCCTACCATCCCAGAGGAGTGGCAATCAGTGTCCCAAGACTACAAAAACTTTTTCAGTATAGTTTTAGTGGCGGTGGTCAGCGCTAGAAAAAAATTTATAATGGTAGACGTTGGCACTAACGGCCGAATATCGGACGGAGGAGTGATGTTTCACTCAAAGTTTGGGGAATTGTTTCAAACTGGGAAATTAAATCTTCCACCTCCTTCACCACTGTCAAATAGTCTTAAAATTTTTCCATATGTCTTCGTAGCGGACGAAGCTTTCGCGCTGCATAGAAATTTAATTAAACCATATGCTAAAAAAGATTTGGATGAAGAAAAACATGTTGTATTCAACAAAATATTGTCGTCTGCTCGTTCAGTTGTGGAAAATGCCTTCGGCATACTGACTGCACGATTTCGAGTTCTGTTAAGTACTATGTACCTCGATCCAAAGAAAGCGTCTATTGTAACTTTAGCATGCTGCTATCTACATAACTTTCTTATCGAAGAAAATGGGAGAAATTATTTGCCTGGCAATGGGGAAACACTAGATTCATCTACTTTGGTACAGTTGCAAAGAACAAAACATAAAAATAATCCCACAGCAGCCAAAGCTGTTAGAGACAGTTTTGCTGACTACTACTATAGTCAAGAAACGGTTCAACCCTATGAAGAATCCGAAGAAATATAACTTTTCTATAGTTTTGTTAGCTACTTTTCATTTTTTATTTGTATTAATTTTTCTCATGTTCATTGAAATAAATCATTCAAAACCAAGGAGAAGATTATTTATTTTGGTTACCTACTTATTTTTATTTTTTAGACAGAAGCACTTGTTATCATCAAAGTTATATTGGTATTTTATGTTGGTAATTGATATAGAATGAAGTTGTTGATGGGTCGATTCTTGAGCTCAATTCGAACGAGGTTTCTTTTTGAAATCGGCAGAAAGACTAATACAAAAATGGTCGCAGTAGGACCCTAATCTCATTAACAGATTTCTGAGTAAAATCAAAGTGGGGTAGGATTCCGTTTCGGTAAAAAGCTTGGAACCGCCAACACTCAAACATGGGGATCACTTATTGACTTACTGCTCAACAACTTATCCAAGGCCGATGTAGGTCTCTCCAACCCTACCTCAGGTAGTGCAATTTCGATTTACTCGTAAAACAATTAAGTCACTAAATTCCAAATAAAAATAAAACTGAGGTACGATGTTAATAAGCAAGTGTGCAGTGAAATATTTAAACACATACTAAAAGGAAGAAAACTGGAAAAGTGAAAGGTTTTGAAGGGCCTAATATTTGTGGAAAAGCCGTACTAACGTCACTTGATCTAACCCACCCGATCCACCACTTTTCCACTCATCGGCCTTCTAGTTGTCAAACAGTAGAAATTATCCAAACATAAGTTTTAGTTAAATTAAAAAACAGAATTACTAAAAATACTAATTATTTTATCACTTACCTCTGTTTCCTCAATTTGGGTGTTTAAAATAGAAGGGCTCTCTGTGTCTTCCAGGAATTTCAACATATAAAATACCCATGAAGTGGGCTTGTATACTTCATCGGCTCCTGCTCCACTTCTCGATGAGCTTTTTATTTTTTTCAGCTCACGTCTAAAATTTGAACGTAGTATGTTCAATTTTTTAGTGACGTCGGTTTGTTGAAAATATAAACACTGTGGCATTTGGCTTCATTTCTTTGAATATAACAAGAAGTTTTTCCAATGCCATATTCTTCTTGTACTTATTGGAATAACTCGGATGTGCTTTGTTCCATAGTTCCGGGAAAGATTCATAAACTTCAATGAATCTTTGCAGGCAATCGCGATCACCGGCACCTGTTGGTAACTCGCCGAAAGCATCGGTTTCACAGCGCTCGTTCTCCATGATAGCATTAACAAGACTGAAGAAAAGAATGACGGAATCCCTAGACCATCAGTCAGATTGACAGTCTCCCCTCCACTTACCGTGATTAAAGCTCGGATTTCAAAATATTTGGAAATCCGTCAGTCCAATCATCATTCCATCAGTCTTGACAATCCGATTGATCGTGTAGGGGTACCTTAACAGAAAACAACTACTTCCCCGGCTAAAGCCACGCTGGACATTGAACTACATCTGATAGATATTCTGAAAAGGCCCTAACTCAAAAGAAAAAATCTGAAATTGAAAATTTGCATTTTCATTCAGATAGTTATTTGATTTTCTATTCCAGTCTTAATTAAGAACTCATCTGATTTTATGAACATCCTGTTTATATTTTCAACAAATCAATATTTTTAATATTGTTAACTTGAATTAAAAAGGATCACATATCAAAATTAGAAAAAAGATTGTGTGAAACACATTGGGAAACCCCATTTTTTGTAACTCGCTTTCTTTTGCGGGACTCGCTCATTACGAAAAATAGTGCTTTTCCCAACTGGTTGCTGAAGTGTGTCAGCAACTTATAAATATCAAAATAATAGTAGCCTACTAGATTGACATTACATTATTTATGTGGGTTTTGTGAATAATTTTTTGGTGTCTTGAACGACTTTTTCCTGACGTTTAGCAAAACAGATAAGAAAATACCTGATTATTTCTTATGGAGTTATTTAAAATCAATAGTATATTTCATAGACCAGACAATATTGCAGATTTAAAAGTTAGGATAACGGAAGACATCAACAACCTAACCCCTGAGGTCCTACAAAATGTTGTACGAGAATTCCAAGATTGACTTGCTTATTGTCAGAAGTGAAAGGTGGTCATTTTGAAAATTTAATTGTAAAATAAATTGAAAAATACTTCATTCTACGTAAAGTATCAAAATTTGACATTTTCAAAATAAATTTTCTCAGTTATGATTCCACCAAATTTGAAAAACTTAATATTGATGAACAGAGAATGAAAATCCCTTCCTAACAAGGTGCCAAACGACCCGCCTTCTCATTTAAAATTTTTGAGGGGGGTGCTCATAATTCGAGGAGGAGCAAGAAGGGGGTCAAATTGACAATAGAAATGGATCTGTTTCAGGTTTTTTTAGTGCGTATTTACACGATCCAATAAATTGGTCAATTTTGTGACCTTGAATTTTATTGATAGGTGTAAACAGAAAATTGTCGTCAATTTGAACTTGACCAATAAATTGATGAGTTTAGAATCGGTTCTGATTTTTCATCAATTTTCAGTGACAATTTGTAGTAACTTTCGGCCATGAATTGGATGCCTGCTAGAACAGAGATTTTCAGGTTATATGTTATTATTTACGCGATTTCTACCCCAACCGCGAGAAAAATGATAGTGCGAAAAAAAACATAATTTACGTTGCATTACATTCGCAGCAATGTGCATTGCTGAATATAAAAGTCAGAGATGTAGAAGATGGTGGATTAGATCTTGGATTGAGAAAAGAGGGAAAGGAAACTTGACATTAGTTCACGAAAAATTCCTGAGTGCAGATCCTAATCAATTCAAACGATATTTAAGAATGGATCAGAGTCAATTCATTAAGCTATTGAATAATTTTCGGAACTTTTCCTATAGTTGAACCATTTCTTGTCAGTATGTTGGTATTCCTGAGTAAAAACTGTTGCCAAAATCGACCAAATTGGTCAATTTTATTGTTCAATTTATTGATCAATTTTATTGGATCGTGTAAATTCGCACTTAAACAAATACATAATAACGCTAAAAATGAATTTATTCCATACCCATGGACCACACTGTATAGTGTTTAGAAAATTGATAATGTACAGCCAATTGCCAAAAAGAAGCAGATTTATATTCAATAAAGGGTTTTCCTTGAATAATATGCTCAAATAAAAAATTGCAGGAATGCTTGTATTATTTAGAGGTAGTGATAAGTTTGACAAAGAATAATTTTTAAGCACTTGAAATTTAACTGCATTCATATAATTCAATTTTATTTTCCTTATTTGAAAATGGCAAATTGGGGATTTATTATAATCAGGTTATTTCATATATTTTCAGTCCATGATTATTTATGTTCCCAAAGGAAAACTTCAATGCAATGTTCAATACAATACTATATTATGGAGACCCAGTTGTTAAAATTGGAAGATAAGATGTCTTAGTATTAATATTTAGGGAATTTAAACAGGAAATATTCCATAGAACTAGACCAAATCTAGAATTTTAAAGTTAGCCTTAGCAATATATCAGCCATCAAATTCTGCGGGATTAACAATGTAAATATACTAAGATCATGTATGTATAAGTTGGTTGAGGATTAGTCAGAATTGGTCTGACCCTACCTACGGGTGACTGGATATGTTTTAGCCAAATGATCAATCATCAATGCTTTCAGAATAGTTATTTTTCATGAGGTATTCATTTTATGCAAAGAGTCGGATATTGAATATCAAAAATATCTTTATTTTCCACTGGTCAGTAAAACAATATTTTGAAAAGTAAGTGAAACAATATTTTGAAAAGAGAATTTTTCAATAAAAAAATTGAGAGAATATTTTATTGTTTCCTATACTGTTACCGTATAGGAAAAATTAATGAGAATGGCAAACCGCGTGGTATCTATCTTAAACTGAAAAGTCAAGGGATGAAGCAACAGATCTACCACAACAAAAAGTTCTTGAAGGGAACAGGAGTCGTTATACGAGAAGATCTCACCAGGTTACGTGTCGAACTGATGACGAAATCAATTGAGAAAACATCCATGAAACACGTGTGGACAGAAGCCGGAAAAATCTTCATAAATCACAATAATAAAATCTCCATTATTGAAAATTCCAATGATTTTCGCAAAGTATTTCCTTAAAAAAAAAAAAAAAAAATTAATTTTGCTAGATGTACTTTCTCACTAATGTTCCATTACGAACTAAGTTCTACTTTTGTAGAAAACCTTCGTTTGAATTGTATTCTATATTATCTTCTCTCTTTTATCTTAGTTATATCTTTTTTATTTTTTTTTTCTTCTATATATATTTTTTTTTTTGTGGTTCTTAATACTGTTTTTTTTTCAATTAAACTATAAAACAATATAGAATAATCTTATAATGATAGAATTCATAGAGGTATTGGATGACCAAAAAGATATAAAAACATCATTTTTCTCAACAATACAAGAATGTGTACAGAGTCAGAAGGCCACACAGGTAACAGGGAAAGTTGGTTTATTTCATTTCAATATCAGGAGCATTAAAAAAAATTTCGACGAGCTCATGGTATACATAGAACAGGATTATGATCATATGGATATAATTGTCCTCTCGGAATGCTGGAACTTAGATGAGGTAAGTGACTTTCAAATCCCAAATTATACAGTGTTTTATAATGAGTCGAAATTTAATCAAAATGATGGCGTCATGATCTATGTCAAAAATTCTCTACCAGTTATTATGAATATATTACCATTATCGGAAACCAAAGTTCTGAGAATCATAATAACGATTTCCAAACTAACTTTTGGAATTACTGCTTCATACCGGCCCCCTTCAACGAATGTTCGGACATATATAGAGGATCTGTCGGAATATCTATCAAATATAAATAAGACAGATACAGAAATATTTATGGGGGATATTAATATTAACCTTCTGGATAGTGCCTCAAATGATGTTAACCAATATATAAGCATTTTGACAGAAAGAGGATTCATATCCTATATAAATAATCCAACACGCGTTACAGATCAATCCAAAAGCATTATTGATCATATATTTGTTAGAAAACAAAAAACAACTGAAAAAATATCAATATTTTCCTCGATTATTGGAACGAACATAACAGACCAGTAGATATGCTATGCCGATACGAGCTCTCCGGTTACTCCCGCCACATGGCACCGCTACTGGTTTGGGGCACTGAGGTCTGAGACAGCTGGGAACGGGGGATCGTTTTGGGGGCCCAACCATATATAGAAAAAAAACATGGCTGCCACTAAGAGAAAAAAATATGGCCGCCTATCATTGGAAAAAACATGACGGGTGTAGGTTAGGAATTTCAAGATGTCCGTTATATGGGGGTCTGGGGGTGTTTATCGGCATCGGTAGACTACCACGGAGGTCTGAGACAGGTTGGAGATATCTGGAGGCATTATGGGGGCCCCCAGCCATGTATAGAAAAATATAGCGGTTGTAGGTTAGGAATTTCAAGATTTCTGCTATGGGGGGTAACGACTGGATTCTTCAGCGGTATCTGCAGGTTGCCACGGAGGCCTGTGACAACTGGAAGCCGCATGGGGGCCCAGATATGTGTAGAAAAATATAGCGACTATAGGTTAGAATTTCAAGATGGCCGTTATGGGAGGCAACGACTGGGTTCTTCAGCGGTATCGAGAGTCTCTCACGGAGGTCTGAGATGTATGAGAACGTTAAAGGGGGGTCCAATCATTCATAGGAAAAAATATAGCGGTTGTAGGTTAAGTGTGAAAAAAAACTCATGGAATGGGGCCGACCCGCCTAGAATGTTTAACGGTCTCGGTTGACTACTACGGAGGGGTTAAGTTGAGAAAAAACTTATGTTATGGGGGCTGAGGAGCCTGTAGGATATTCAGCGGCCTTGGAGGTTGCCACTAAGGTCTGAGACAGCCGCAGTCACTCATAGAAAAAAGTATGACGGTTTTAGGTTAGGAATTTCATTATCCGTTATGGGGGCCGACTCGACAAGATTGATAGAAAAAATATATAGCGGTTGTAGGTTAATAATTCCACTAATATTCAATATTGGAAGACTGACCCCGCCTGAGGGTGTTTAACGGTCTTTGGAGCATGTCACTGATGTCTGACGCATTCATGGGGGTCTGGGACTCAACCATATATGAAAAGAAAAAAATAACAGCTCAACGTTAACAAAAAACATGCGATAGCCGCCAGTCTCTCCATACGCTGACGTTTGATATGTTTGAAAATACTTTTCGCAGCCAATGATTGCATCATAATTTGACCTTGACTGTGCAAAATATTCCCACGGTTCGAGCGTGCCGATTCTAAGAATTCCCCATCTTTATTGCTTCTCGGAATTAGCTAACGATTGAAAAATTCCAAGAATTGGTGTCAGCGAATTTCTCAGAAATCCATATCCGCCAACACCTGAATAAACAATGAATTCCGAGAATTATGTCTCGCCACTGATTCTGAGAAATTAATTGCGTCGTAGTTTAATGTTTCTGTTCAATAATGGTATCATCATTCGAAATTTCCATAGTACAGTCAATCTCAGACATTTTACGCAGCCGAATTTCCTAATTTTTTTTCCCAATGACAAAGAGGTTGGATATTTTCCATTTTATCTAAATTTAGTTCTTGTATCATTCACTAGGTGGCGTCACTATCGTTCAACCTTACACCCTACCGATTTGTGTTTTTTGAGAAAATCGTCATTTTCCATCTTGTATTACTATATGGAAGCGCTCGTGAAAAAAATTACTTAAGTCTTTTGCCCTGTTCAATTGGTTCATTATTGTTCCGGACGCCAAAGAGATAAGACGTATATCTTCAGAGCAACTGTGTGATCAAGAAATCACAAAATGTATGTTTCCTATACATGTACAGGATGTTGGCGATCGTTATGTTATTTCATTGAAAATTCTCTCAGATGGGGATATAGGAAAACCAAAATGCAGCGCTGTGACACATGTCAACGTATCACATTATGGATGATAAATGAAGAATAATCAATATGGGAAAAATGGACATTATTGTTTGGAATATAGAAGAAAGTAAAACATTGTAGAGTGTATTCTTCCAAATTAACCCAACCTAACCAATTTCATGCGTCCAATGCTATTAAACAAAAGAATAAGTTCTGCAAACATTGAAAACCGACTATGGTGTGCTAAACACCTTCGAAAAAAAAAACCGAAATCCAAGGAAAAATTGAGCTACTTCCAATAACTAAAGAAAAATATATATCTTTCACTAAACATATCGAAGGAACAAACTTTCATTTAAGATTTATCGATTCTTTCCGTTTTCTAAATTCCTCTCTAGATAAATTAGCATCCTATCTATCAGATTTTCCAAGCCCTGGACTCGAACCAGGGCCCTCTAGATTATGAGTCTAACGCTCTACCAACTGAGCTATTTCGGCTTACAATCATATGCATACTACAAAGTATATAACGACAACCATTCATATGGCTTGCGACAAATGTTGAGTGACTATTAGCCTGAAAAGTTATGGGCGAGGGGACATAATATAACTATTTCGAGAAAAAGTATCTGAAATCTAGGGAATTTTTCCATAATCCTACAGGAAACCTGTGTGTTAGAGAGTGATGGAGATGGAGTGATTATTCTCTAGATCCAGGGAAAATGATCAAAATGGACTAATGTGGTAACTAACCTACCTCAACCATCATGGCTGAAGCTGAGCAACAACAACAACAAGAAGTGTCAGAATAGCCCAAGGTAATTTGAACAAAAAATAAAAAATGAATCTCCTTGCGGAACATCTATTTTTACAGACTCGAGTGAATATAACCGTAATTGGCTATTAGCTTGGATTGGGGAAGTTGACATCTGACCAATGCATTTGAATCCTACGTTTTTTTCTCTTTAAACCCAACGTTCGCCTGCAGATTTATTCTCCTCCAATACTCTGAAAATTCAATTTGTCTGGATCGACCTGTCTCGCGGATACCAACATCATTTACATGGATATGAGATTTCTTTGGGAGAATTTCGAAAGATAGGTAAATATTGGACAATCCTCGAACATTGAACGATTCTGATATTATTCACCACTTGTCCTCGTACAACATTCTCCTCCAATACTCTGAAAATTCAATTTGTCCGTATCGACCTGTCTCGCGGATACCAACATCATTATCATGGAGATGGCATTTTTTGGAAGAATTTCGTAAGAGAGGCGACGTTGGGCGAACCTCAAACATTGAACGATTCCGATATTATTTACGGCTAATCCTCGAACACCAACATGAAGACTGACGTCACAGCGATGACATCACTAGTTATATAGATTTCAGCTGAGGTTCGATGGGGTGGAGGTCTATACTCATATTTGAGATTGAGGATGGTTGAAGGGGTGTTGCCGAGGCGAATAAGCAATGTCGTGATGTTTGCAAGCAACGTCCAATGGATTGATACCGGGATCGCCTCGTGCTAACCGTTCTTGTAGCCTTGTTCCAGCTGTAATAATAATAATAATAATAATAAAATGCATTCGAGAGCACCGAAATAAAAAAATTGTATTTGATGACACCGAAATACTATAGGTATATGAAACTTACGTCCACAATACTGATAGCCGCCAAGGAGATGAGCTTCGAACGGGAGCTTGTTTATCAGACTGTTGAGCACACCTTCACCCTCGTACACCAACATGAAGACTGACGTCACAGCGATGACGTCACTAGTTATATAGATTTCGGCTGAAGTTCGAAGGGGTGGCGGTCTATGCTCATATTTGAAATTGAGGGGTGTTGCCGGGTGGTGTCGGGTGTTGCCGGGTGTTGCCGGGTGTTGCCGGGTGTTGCCGGGTGTTGCCGGGTGTTGCCGGGTGTTGCCGGGTGTTGCCGGGTGTTGCCGGGTGTTGCCGGGTGTTGCCGGTGTTGCGTGTGCCGGGTGTTGCCGGGTGTTGCCGGGTGTTGCCGGGTGTTGCCGGGTGTTGCCGGGTGTTGCCGGGTGTTGTCGGGTGTTGCCGGGTGTTGTCGGTGTTGCCGGGTGTTGAGGAGGTTTCTATAAACATGACTGATGTGACAGCGAGTGTCAGTTGCGGTTCAGACGTCGAAGAGTAAACATGTCCCTGCTACCTGATATTGACTGTTATGGCATTACTTTGAACGGATTGAAGTATTTCATAGGCAGAGAGCCTATAGAAATTGAAGACACTACATTGAAGCTGGGAAGTGATTCTTTGAACTGACTGACGGGTTGAAGGAACTCATCATCAAGAAGCAACCCTCAAATTTCACAGATCGAGATATGTTCAATTATAAGACCATTCTGATGCTAACCAATGCACACAAAAGATCCGATGGGAAAATTAACACCAATAAGTCATGGAAATATAAAAACATAATATCCAAGATATTTCCACAGAAGAGGAAAAGGAGTCCAAAGAAGGGTAAAGGACTGAAAAGGATAACCACCCAAGAGAACATATATAACGATCACCCTGTAGATTGCGATCAGAACATGGAGATCGTTCAGCAAGAACACGCTTCCCATCGAGAACTTTGACGTTTACGATGTGGGGCATAGAGGGGCGGTGGTGATGGAGGGGAGTAAACATGGCAGTCTATTCCCAAATTCCTTCCGAACCGTTATCTGTGGTCCGAGCGGATCAGACAGAGACAAGGGGTGTATCCTTGGAAGACTGCCTTAAAACGGCCCCAAATTCGCAAATGTCTACGTCTATTCGAAATCCTTGTACCAGCCCAAGTATCAATTCCTAGAAGAAGCGCTAAACGGTATGGATGAAATTGACTATTTCCCATACAGAGACAACGATGAAATCATCTCTATGGAAGATGCTCGGTCTCACTCTATATTCATCTTTGACGATGTGGCCTGTGATGGACAGCAGAAAATTCGCGAATATTTCTCAATGTGCAGGCACAAACACATCGATGCCATCTATCTCTGTCAGACTTATTCGAAAGTACCCAAACAGCTCATACGTGACAATTGCAATATGATTGCGCTCTTCAAACAGGACGAAATCAACTTGCGACACGTTTTCGATGAACACGTTTCCCCCGACATGACTTTCGAACAATTCAAAAAGCTGTGTTCCGAATGTTGGTCTCAAAGCCAATACGATGCTCTCGTCATAGTCAAGGACTTTGACTTGAACAATGGCAGGTACCGCAAAAACTTTGACATGTATATAAAAGTATAGTTGTGTCAAGAGCGGCAGAAAAAAAAAACATGGCAGAAATTTGTCGTTGAGAAAAAGTAGCTGTCCCCAAAAATGGCAGACATTCGTTGAACCTGGCTCCCGAAACTTGGAAATTGCTCCAGACAATATGACATGTATTTAGTGATTATTTTCCAATATATAGAACAAGAATTGTTAATGATTTATGTCTTCAATAAATGTATGTGTGTATAATGACATTGAATTTTATTTTCTCTACCTTCTTTCCTATTTTCAGGTACAATGATTCCAAAGATATTTTTCAACTAGATTTTCAACTTATCCTGAAATTTAACGTCTGTCAAGTATTTACTGTAGAATTCCCCCCTCCATTGAAGTAATAGAAGACCTTTTTTATTTTATTCACTCACTTACCTATTTCGTATTCAAAATGTCTGAAGACACTCTTCTTTTTGGTTCGAAACCATCAAATTCATCCAAATCATTTCTACTTTTGTTTTTATCACTCACTTTCGTATTCAAAATGTCTGAAGGTAGGCACTCTTCTTCTGGTTCGAAACCATTGAATTCATCCAAATTGATCTTTGCAATGGAACATTCAATTTGTGATATCCCAACTCATACTTGATTGTTTGATCATTTTTTGAAATATATTTGAATACTCAAGCTATAGAAACATTTTCAATTTTAAATTTATGTTCTCGAGCATTGAATCTAATGAAATATTTTGACTGGATTTTGGTGAAATGCATGAAAGTGACTGATGGTGGTATGACATCATTCAAGCTATATATGAATTTATGTGTCATGAACCTTTTGTCAGAATCGTAAACAGATTCGTTTCCAACTTGTTCTTTGAATAATTATATACAATTTTGATACAATGCTTCATCTGTGATAAAATAAGTTTCTATTTTTACTTGAAGGTAATGTAAAAGTGGGGTTATGTTTGGAAAAGTAGGGTTAGAATTCCCACCTCATGTGAAATTTGAGGTTATGGTTCCTCTGAAAGTGAGGTTATGTTTGAAAAAGTAAGGATAGAATCCCCACCCTATTTGAATTTTGAGGTTATGGTTCCTCTGAAAGTGAGGTTATGTTTGGAAAAGTAGGGTTAGAATCCCCACCTCATGTGAAATTTGAGGTTATGGTTCCTCTGAAAGTGGGGTTGTTTGAAAAAGTAAGGTTAGAATCCCCACCTCATGTGAAATTTGAGATTATGGTTTCTCTAAAAGTGAGGTTATGTCACTCACAAAGAACGCTGATGTTCGAGGGTGAGACTGAATGACGTCATCGTTTCTTCGACTTGTTCAGACAGGTTTAGACAAGTTTAAACTTGTCTAAACCTGTCTGGACTGGTCTCTCTATTCAGGAAACCATTGAATGAAGTGATGACACAGAGCTGCCATCATTTTATTCTAGGTTCTGTATAATAAATAAAAATCAAAGTCTTTATACACTTATTTTATTGATACATATATATTTTGAGTATAATGGATATAATAATATATTGGCTGATTCGATATATACAATGGCTATGTGAGAGAGAGAGAGTGATGGAGAAAAAAAGCATTCATTTTTCGGTTATCACGCTAACACAATAAATGGAAATTTGGAGAGAAAGATTATTAAATACAAGTTGGTTGAGGGGTGGAGGTTGGCTATTCATTCATGATGCTATAATGGCCCCAAGCAAGTGTGTCGTTCGATCCGGGGATGAGTGTTCTTTTATCGTCGAATGGACTTAGAGCGATTTTGTTTTGTTCAACACTAAAACATTATGGGCATATGAACGGATGCATCGTTGACTAGTCGATTTTTCCCTCTGATCTCTAAGACAATCGACATAGTCTTCGAAGGAAATTTTATTTTCCACAACATTATATCGGACTCCTTTGGATTTTTTAACACATTTTCCACCCTGAATTTCATAGGTGTATAATTTTGAACGGAGTCCGACGAAATCTGTCATGATGCACCCGTTCGCTTCATCTTTCATCAAACCTGGAATTTTCTTGTTTACCTGCGGAATACCGTACGAGTTTTCGCATGGGTAGTCGCTCGTATCGAATTTTCCCAAGTTCTCCCCGATTAAATCTCTATACACATCATCACATTTAATTTCGTATATGAGAGAATCCGTATCCGTGTACATCAACTTACACTGATTGGTCTCGAATTTTTTCAACATGAATTTATAGTGAAAATCGTAGACGCAAATTTTGGAAATATCTAAAATAGCCATACCGATATAGAGGGGTTTATTGAATATCAGTTCAGACTTGTTCATTTCGATAGCCATCAAGTTTTCATCGAAGATGGTTTGGTTGTGGAATTTCGGGTTACTTATTAGATTTTTCGCCCCATACCTACCCTCCCATTTATTGACCATTTTCACCACTCTGTGCTTCCTAATGTTTTCCATGGTCTTTCTGAAAATACTGTTTATGGCCAATTTATAGTTATTTTTTTCCCAAAGTGGTTGTAGCTTGGGCGCGTAATTTTGTATTTAATTCAATGTAGGGTTTGCAGCCATGCTGATTGTTTGAACTGCAACACCCTGTGAACTTTTCTCAGTATAAGACCGTTTTCTAAAGCTTGTTTCAGTATTCGATAATGTACGACATAGTTTTCTTTGTTGTACAGGGTGGTCAATAATTTTGGTAATTTTGAACCTGGAGGAGTTCGATGTTCTGCACAAAGTGGAAAATCTTTGTGTTCGTCATGTATCGCTTCAGGGTATTCCAAATCGACTTCGAGAATATAGCCTGTATCAGAAGTATCCGACACCTCCAGAACGTTCAAATTATCGAAATCTTCGACCCATTTGAACCCTCCAGAGGGTAAATACTCCCTCATAGCCCATCCATAGAGGTTATTCACGTCCAAGTATAATAAATATTTGGAGGGTTGTTGAGGATCATACCTCTCCCCCATATATTTATTATTAGCTTGAGAGAATGAGTACAACACTGACTTATACCGCCCCGAATCCCTTTTTTCCACAAACAAAGCATGTCGACATCTTTGATAATTCCAGCTTACACTTTGTATACTTTTAACATGCATGACCATGAATAGCCAAATCGAACGATTGCCACACCTTCTGGGCATGTTGGTATTGGAAATTTTCAAAGACATCACATAACAAAAGAATATCGGTTTTCATGTATAAGTCAGAGTAGTCGCCCAGTGTTGCAAATCGAACGATTGCCACACCTTCTGGGCATGTTGGTATTCATGCTCGGAGATATCGCAATCGTTCAGCTGATTGTGGAATTTATCGATATCTGGCAACGCTGTCATCTCGAGTTTCTCCATGGAATCCACAAAGTCGTAGGGGAATACCCCTTTGCGCGTGATTAGTGAAAATTGTTGATCGTTTAAATTTTGAAATTCGCGCTTTGTATTACAGAGATCTTCCACTCTGAGCGTGCGCACCAACTCGTCCAGGCTAGCGCCCATGAATCGAAAAGAATCAATGAAACGGAATTTAATGTCTGTCTGTTCGTCGTATTGTGTGAAAGATATATATTTCTCTTTGTTTATTGGAAGAAGACTCACCCTGCCTCGTCTCGCGATATCTCGAATAATGAAATGGCTATCATAGCCGCTAAGATTATGGAAAACAATAGGAACCACAAAGGATTTTTGGTAGTTGATGTTGCATGGGGCATTATGGGCCCAACCTCTAAATGCACCTGTGAAATGATTATGGTCGGCTACAATTTTTTGACCTTTTTCAATAGGTTTCTCGCAAATATGACATATGGAATCTGTACGAATGGGATTGACAGACATGGGGATGATTTTTAAAATTTTTCCCTCAACGAATTGGGCTATGGCTTTCAATTGTTCCGCGAACCATTCCATCGAATCCAAACCTCGATGGCTATCGTAATATGACAGAGTATCATCATAATTGCATTTGAAATATAAGCCTGCGCTATAGGGAATGTGTTTTTGGTATTTAGCCGTTTTGGACTTGGTTTCATCATCAGTGAACGGTTCCAAAATCGATTCAAAATCGGCATATATCACAAATGGAACCATTTCTTTGTGTACAAAGTCCTTGAACTCGACATGATCATATTTTGGGAAGGAAATTTTGTAGTGATTAGCTTTTTCACAATCAACAGTATGATTGTCTAATTTCTCCTGACTACCAAAATAATTCAAACATCTGTCGCAAATGAATTTTTTATGATGATTCTTACTTATTTGTGAGCCAACCAATCGGGAAAGATCTTTAATCCAGCAGTAGTGGAATTTAATGTCTGTCTGTTCGTCATCGTCAATTTCCGGCGGTGCCTCGTAATCATTCAATTTTACAGAGTATTTATTTTGAATCATGAGTAGGTTAACATGTCGAGCCAATTTTTCTTTTGTAAGTCTCGTTGGTACAGTTGTGAAAAATGTATGTGCGTCGTCATCGTTTTTCGCTGATGATTTAACCAATTCCAAAATATATACGTTCACCGAAATACCGTTGAGTTTTTCGAATTTTGAAATTTGGCCGAGAGTTATGGGAAATTCCAACCCCTCCATATTCAGAACGGTTGACCAATGAGGGTATTTTGATGTACGCTGTGCATCTTTTTCTACAGGATACAAAGCTGATACGACTGCCCATCCGAAACAATTGTTGTCGTCGGTATTTCGCACGTTAATACAAGCCTGTTTTCTAGCAATGGCTTGTGGAAGTTCGATGAAAGATGTGCCCCCTTTGCCCAAACCTGATTGATTGATATTAACTTCCAGATTTATGATTTTTTGTAATGTCCACCCGCTTTCTTTCCCACAAAATTCCTCCAATTTATTGCCCAATTTATCTACAACAAATTCCTGGAACCACCCCTGTAAATCTGTTCCCCTATCAATCACTTCGTTTTTAGTATTGAGATATTTCAAATCGAGTTTTTCCTCATCTAAGCCCATTTTGACGAATTCCCCGCAAAAACAAGTATTAACCTTCAGCATGGGGAATTTTTCAACATGTTATTGATTCTACGTTTGAAAAGGCTGAAGGAGTCTTTGAAAAATTGAATGGTATCTTTATGTGTCAAATTTATGATTACCCCTGTACGAACTCGTCCCCGGAACGTCGACTTTAAATCTTCCCAAATGACTCTGCTTTTTAGATTTTTTCTGGCGGCCAACCCCTGGCCCTCCACCCCTAAATGTTTAATGAAATTACGACATGTTTTTAAATGTCCCAAATTTGTCACCAATTTTCGCAGTGACCCAATGGAACTGTTGGCTGAAATTTTGATACCCTTATTACATAGTCGAATACTACGTTTCAAATGTTTTAGCCAAGTTTCGCGTTCCATTGGGCTGGATTTTTGTTTGAGAAGTTTTTGAGCCTCCCTGTATTTAATAATCATCTCATCGCTGAGAGCGGCAATTTGTTCAGAATTCATGGTTATTTAAAAAAACGAGAAGAATGAATGCTTTTTCACAAAATACAATAGTTTTTTCTCTCACTCTCACCTTTAATGGAATCGAATACAGCCGTCCCAGTAGTCGTCGTCGTGGTGAATGGGGCCTTAGTTTTTGATGACGATGGATGAATTGACTTCGTTCCAGTTGACACTGGTTGGTCTTAGTTTTTGTTGATGTTGATGAAGAATGGTCTTAGTTTTTGATGAATTCAAAGACAGGTATCTTCGTTGTGGATGGCTTTATGATTGAATATTCTCGAGGTTAGAACTCGTGGACAGTTGAACAGCTCAGTTCAGACGTCTCCCAAACTGTGTATTGCAACAGCACTAATGATATTGTTTGGATTGGTTGGGCCGCACTTTTTATATCTGTAAAAAAAAACCTATAAGTATAACGAAAAAATATGAATTTCGAGAAGAACTCTCAATCATTCGAAAAAGAAAAATTTTTTGGAACTCACATATTTTTCAGTCTGGAAACCCCAATAATCTAACTAGGAGAGAACGAAAGAGACACGTCTTACTCCTACAAAGTTTGGAATGCTAATGACGATACTCGTCAGTGATAATTGAGTTATAGAAAAATTACCCCCACCACTTCCTACCCTCATCACTTTGATATTAATAAAAAAATTATCTCAACCAAAAATAATAATAAAATGATTAAATGTTGATAATAATAAAATACTCAAATGTTATAAAAAAGAATGATATAAATTGAATGATTGGTAATGGAACGCTAGAAATACTCACACTTTACAGCTTGAGGAGACTCTGAGGAAAATATATTTTTTGGCTGGTTCTCTCTCTACAGATGTTTCTCTCACGACTGCCAAGACACAATCTGAAACTCGCATAGACTGAAGCAAATGTTGATAAGGCTGCTTTTACTATGTGGATGGTGTTGATATCTGCAATATTTATCGATAATGAATGAACAATACTTCAAAACTTGAAAAAAAAAAACATAGTTTTCCACCCCATATAGAGAACATTTGAAAATAAAACAAAAATCACCATGTATACAAAAAAAAAGTTATAGTCCACACCCTTGATATACGAAAAGTTTGAATGAAAAAGTAGCATGTGAATTAAAAAGTTTGCATATGTCATCCGGTATATACGAGAAAGCTGAAAATATAAGTTCAAAGTGTCCCACCCTATATATGAGAAATGTTTAAAAATAATTCGTTCAGTTCACGAAATGTTTGAAAAAAAATTGTATGTGAATTAAAAAGTTTGGATATAGCACCCCCTGTATAAACGAGAAAGCTGAAGAATAATTTCAAAGTGTCCACCCTATATATGAGAAAGTTCGTCCAGTTCACGAAAAGTTTGAAGAAAAAATTTAGCATGTGAATTAAAAAGTTTGGATATGCCACCCGGTATATAGGAGAAAGCTGTAAAATATCACCTCGATTTACGAAAACCCGTGAATCCCGCCCCAATTTTACATGTGAAGTTTGAAAAAAAACCAACCATACGATCCCAAGCTCTGTCTTTGAGCACATTATTAGGAAAAACTTTGAAAAAACTCTGTCTTTGAGCACTTTATTAGGAAAAACAAAATCTGTCCAGTTTAGATACATTTTTGAAAAAAAAGAAAACAAGTTGATGAAAAAATAACCCCTTTAAAAACGTGAAGAAAAAAATATCACTCATTTGGAAAAAAGTTCTTCCGTAAACAAATAGTAAAAATCCCCCACCCTCGATATATGAAGAAATGTTTGAAACAAAAAAAACTCAAAGTGTCCTTTTGGCTTTCCAAAAAAATTTAAAAAAAGTATTCCTTTGAAGCAAAATTTGGAAAATCAAATACAAAAAATAAAATGAAATAAACTTACGTTTTTAGATGTTTGGTAGATGCACACACACACACAAACTCAGAGAGCAAGAAAGAGAGCACTGAATAGAACAATGTTTACAGTTCAGAGGACAGATGATGAATGAACCTGACGCCTATGAACAGTCACCCACATCAATTTCCTACTGCGTACTTTAAAACTGATGACTTAGCAGCATTCTTGGAACTGATGTAATATTGCGCAATATAATGCAATATCTCTTGATGTCATATACACTCACAAACAGATCTAAACCTGTTCATTCCTGTCTCAGTCGCTAGAATGGTACAGGAAATTCTTAGCGGTGGATTTCAGACAAATTCATATTTGTTTCTGACAGTGAATAATACTCAGACAATATAAATGTTTTCATTTGGAAATTAGTTGGAAATTTTGGTTCACGCTGTAAAATCTCAATGCATATTGTGCGAGTGTAAATTATTCAATCAATTCTTTATTTGTTTTTTTTCGAGATATGTAATCGAAATCGAGTATTTGTTTATATAACTTCGAAAAGAACAACAACAAATATTGGTTTCCGAATGGAATCGCAGGTAGTTTGTTTATGGGAAAGATTTGTATCGCTGAATCTTTATTTTTGAACTGCATATTTCAGTAATTCCTATTCAAAAAGATGGCATATAGTAGGTATGTATTATTGAATGATATGATCGGAGAATGGTTTGTGTTTTCTTCTAGCGTATCTTTTAGTATGATGGATTTCCATCAATTTTTGTATGTGTATACGCGATCTATGAAAATGTATCAGTCAACATATCAGTCTGATATTTTATTTATGGTATTTACAATGAATTTTTGGTGTGCTTATACAGGGTGTATGTTTGTAAATCCTAGACGTCCACCGTCATTGCAGCATTGGACAATCTATTTGCAAAATGAACTAAGAATTAATGCGAGACTGAGAATTATGAACAAATTCCAATGAATGATAATAATAGTAGTGAGAAGCAATACATTTCAAACTAACTTCCCGATTAAGTATAGATTCGAAACTTTGAATATAGCCCAGAACTGAATGAAAATGCAATATTAATTCGCTTCCTTGTCCTTCTGTCTGTTGGTTTGCCTATATAAATGATAATAATAATATGAGAATAATTCGATTTCAAACTATCTTCCCGATAAAGTATAGACTTGAAACTTTGAACATAGCCCAGAACTGAATGAAAATGTAATATTAATTCGCTTTCTTGTCCGTCTGTCTGTTGGTTTGTATGTATTAATGATAATGAGAATAATTCGATTTCAATGAAATGCAATAAAATGAAATTAATTCGCTTTTTTGTCGGGTCGGCCCCCATAACGGATAATCAAATTTTTAACCTAAAACCATCATACTTTTTTCTTCTCTATGACTGCGAGCTCCAATACGGTCCCCTTCATAACGTACGCCAGCAGGCCTTAGTGGCAACCTCCAGAGGCTGCTGAATATCCTACAGGCTCCTCAGCCCCCATAACATAAGTTTTTTCTCAACTTAACCTACAACCGCTATATTTTTTCTACGAATTATTGGGCCCCCAATACGGCTTCCACACATATCTCAGACCTCCGTAGTAGTCAACCGAGACCGTTAAACATTCTAGGCGGGTCGGCCCCCATTACATGAGTTTTTTTTTTCACACTTAACCTACAACCGCTATATTTTTTTCCTATGAATGATTGGACCCCCCTTTAACGTTCTCATACATCTCAGACCTCCGTGAGAGACTCTCGATACCGCTGAAGAACCCAGTCGTTGCCTCCCATAACGGCCATCTTGAAATTCCTAACCTATAGTCGCTATATTTTTTCTACACATATCTGGGCCCCCATGCGGCTTCCAGTTGTCACAGGCCTCCGTGGCAACCTCCAGATACCGCTGAAGAATCCAGTCGTTACCCCCCATAGCAGAAATCTTGAAATTCCTAACCTACAACCGCTATATTTTTCTATACATGGCTGGGGGCCCCCATAATGCCTCCAGATATCTCCAACCTGTCTCAGACCTCCGTGGTAGTCTACCGATGCCGATAAACACCCCCAGACCCCCATATAACGGACATCTTGAAATTCCTAACCTACACCCGTCATGTTTTTTCCAATGATAGGCGGCCATATTTTTTTCTCTTAGTGGCAGCCATGTTTTTTTTCTATATATGGTTGGGCCCCCAAAACGATCCCCCGTTCCCAGCTGTCTCAGACCTCAGTGCCCCAAACCAGTAGCGGTGCCATGTGGCGGGAGTAACCGGAGAGCCCACTTCCATCTGGGCTCGTATCGGCATAGCATATCTACTCAGACCATTTCACTACATCTCTCCTCATCTCAATAAATGAAAAATCAAATGTAAATAAAGAACAAAACGAAAAAGTCCTTCGTTATTATACAAAAACAAATGATACAAAATTGAACATTCTCATGCAGAATGAAAATTGGGCGGAAGTTTTATCTTGTGATGAAGCACAACAAGCTTATAACAATTTCATTACTAAAATAACAAAACATTTAAATATTTGTACTACACAACACAAAATAATAGCCTCCAACTGTAGGATCAAACCATGGATAACTCATGGATTAATAGAATCTATAAAACATAGAGATAAAATGAAACTGAAACTAAATAAAGAATTTAATCCAGAATTGAATACTGCCTACAAAAGATATAGAAATGAGCTTAATAAACTATTAAGAATGACAAAAAATGAATACTACAAAGATAAATTGAATGGAAACAGAGGAGACTGCAAAAAAACTTGGGAAATAATAAACGAACTAACAAACAAAACTACAAAAAAAATTAAAATAGGCAACATAAAAGTCAACGATACAATATTATCGGATGATAGAGACAAAGCGCAGGCATTTAATGAATACTTCACAGATGTAGGGATAAAATGACTCAAAAACCGATGTACCACATACTACACCACCTAATTTTATAAAAGATAAATCTGTTACCAGCTCACTCTTCCTCACACCTGTAAATAAAAGAGATTATAGAAATTATTTCTAAATTAAAAAATAATTGTGCACCTGGACCCGATGGAATAAAAACAAAACTAATTAAAGCTTATCACCCTTATCTAGTAGAACCATTAACCTATATAATAAATTTAATTTTCAAAACAGGAACAATACCAACACAATGGAAAGAATCGAGAGTTACTCCCATTTTCAAATCAAGTGTCAAATCAGAAATGGGAAACTACCGGCCAATCTCTGTGATTGATAACTTCGCGAAAATACTAGAACATGCCTTGAAATCACGCTTGGTAAATTTTATGAAAAAATCATGTTATAACAGAGAGACAATTCGGTTTCATAAAAAAAGTAGTACCGAATCCGCCATATTGAATTTCATATCACAAACAACAGGGCCTTGGATGATTCCGAAAAGTGCCTAGCAGTTTTTTTGGATTTAGCCAAGGCTTTTGATACAGTTTCACACGAAAAACTGTTAAACAAACTATACACGTATGGTGTCCGAGGACCAGCAAATACAATTTTCAAAAACTATCTATCTCACAGAAGCCAACGTGTCAAAATCGGTGACAGCATTAGCAGTTCTCGCGAAATTTCTGTTGTGGTACCACAGGGCACAGTTTTAGGTCCGATACTGTTTTAACTTATATCAACGACCTATTTGACATTAGAAATATTGAAGGTCACCTCATTTCATACGCTGATGATACAACAATTATTTTCAAAGCTAAAACGTGGCAACAGGCATACAATGAAGCAGAACAAAGCTTAGAACACATACAGATATGGTTGAATGAAAATCTCCTCAATCTCAATGTTTCAAAAACTAAATTTATAACATTTTCTCTTCAAAATAACCAACAGCCCGAGATGCAAAACATTCAGATACATCAGCCAAATTGCCCTAAAATATCTTGCAACTGCCCAAATATTGAGAAAGTGGCGAAAATAAAATATCTAGGTGTATTTTTGGACCAGCGTATGACATGGGATGAACATGTCTCTATATGGTCAAAAGACTTAGACAGCTGACATATAAAATATACAACCTTCGTGCTGTTCTTACTAAACAAAACCTGATGATAATTTACAATTCCCTGGTTGAATCATTAATTAGATATTGTATAACAGTATGGGGTGGAGTATTCGAAAATGTACTAAATAATATTCAAGTGGCCCAAAATTCAATTATAAAAATAATCTTTGGAAAACCTAAACGTTTCGATACCCAACTATTGTATAAGGAAACTAATTTACTTCTCGAACAATTTGGATCTATTCCAATAAAACAACTCAAAACACGATTAAAACTAAGAATACCAGATATGCACAAAACTTGTCCGTACCATTCTTTAAAAAAAGTCATACGCAGAGAACAATATTTTATTTTGGTCCAAAACTATATAATATACTACCAGGCGGTATAAGAAAAACTTCCAATTTCAAAATATATAAAACAAACATCAAAAATTTCATTATTGATAACAACCAACTTATAATGACCCTCCTGAAAAACGCACCTTTATAATATAGAATGTATCACATTCCGAACTGAATATATTGTAAATATAAAACCACGGTTTTACGTTGCACCAACCTTTTTTACTGTATCATCATATCCTCATAATATACTATAAATGTATCACTACCATGTTCTCGCTCTACCAACTTTCTCTGTTATATCGTGTGTTCGCGGCTTATTATCTTATATTATATACCTAGTGATTATTATATCTGTCCTACCATGTTCGATTTATAAAAGTGTCACCATGAGGCGGAAGATGGGGAGCAAAAAAACAAGCCAAATGCGCTTAGTTTGCTTTCCACCTATCTCCGAATGGTCCAAATGATCTATGTTAAACAAATGTATAACCTTTTCAAAAAATAAACAAACTTCAAAACTTCAAAAAAAAAAAAAAAAATATGAAAAAATCAGTCATTTTACTCTGTCATGCAAAACTACATTGAGCTAAAACATTCCATCAGTTGATGAAAATGTGTAGTAGTTTCGAAGCCATAAATTTAATGATATCATGTTTCACGAAAATAATTATAGTTTTCTTTCAGACACTAGACCGAATCGAATTCATTTATCACGAGATACCAAACAAATGGTTTTAAATATATTTAACTTGGGTCTAAGATAGTGAAAACTAGAGAGGAAAAATGTTAAAACTGACCCAAAATGTTTTTAATTTTTAGAATATGTTGATCTGAACAATCTTTTATTTTTGTTATGTCTTATACCTATTATTTAAATAATTATATTTGCAATGTTAATTTGATTTTTATAAAATATCAACTAGAATGAATGTGAATTTTTGCAAAAAATATTTATTTGAATTTTTTTTAAGATCTTGAAATCTGGTCTTTGTATGACCATAATCTATAAGGAAAGATGCCTTTTGATTTGCTAACAATTTTTATATGACTTCTCTGTGTTAATTTCTACAATCAATAGTCAAATTATATAAAATTGAATAAAGGCGTATAGAAGCTAGAAATATAAATCCTATAAAAACAAAATAAGGTTTCCAGATATTTTTTTTTCTAAATAGAAACTTAATCCAAATATAACTCGAATTTTGTTTTTTAGATTTGTATACGTTATACCTACTTATTTAAATTTGACTCAATTCAATTCAATTCAATTATCATCATTATTGTTAAATAATATTGACGTTGATAGGTGATTTCCTGAAAAAAAAAGGGTGCCATACAAAGATATGTATGTTTAATGTCGCTTACATATCCCTACTGAAGTTCAAAAAGATCCCTTCATGAGTCCATAGATGGCACGATATCATTTGTGATTTTTTCCACTCAACATATAACTGAAACAACCAAAATATTGTTGTAGTCTGAAAAAATACTAAAAACTAGCATGGAATGTCAATTTATCACTCGTATGAATTGTATGAAAGCCTAAAGAAATAAATATGTAAATGGGAGGACTTATAAGTACACTCTGAAAAAATAAATGAATGATTGTAACTAATTTTTTTGTCTGAATGTTTCCAAATAAATTTAGATTTCAATGACTATTTTTTTTGAGGAAATGATTCGGTGAATCTTAACAAATCAGGCTAGCATTTCATTCTTAAACTCATAATTTTTTGATATATTTTTTCAGGTTTCGGATATGGAAGGTACCATTTTCGGTTAATGAGTATCTTTACTTCTCAACAAAACATTGTTCGGTATAATTGTGTATAAAATATTTTTTTTTCCTATATATAAGAAATATCCTTTCATATTCATAATCACTACACTGCCTTATGGAATCATGTTTGTAGTGGAATTTGCACAAGATGTTGAATGAAATTGTATAAAACACAATCTTGATAGAAGAGAATCGATCTTTTCAAATAAATTATTAATAAATATATTGTATACAATATGCTTTGTTTCTTTGGTCAACAAATTACTTACTATATTTGTTATCAGTCTTGGAATAACTCCTCAGAAATGGTTAACAAAAATGCATCACTGAAAATTTCATATTGGTAAACTGCCATTCGATTGGAAAAATTCCACTATTTTCGATATTTGAAGAGACCATATGAAGTTTAAAGCAAACAAAAGACACTTCACTAATGTGAGTTTTTTTTGTTTGCTTAAATATGGATTTTCATCAAGTATCGGCCGCATCAATTCAAAACATATAACGTTTACTTATCTATAGAAAAAAAAAACTTGTTTCGTCTAAAGGTGACTAAAATCTTAAGGAAAATAGTGACAATCACTAAACACTGGACTGGACACTATAACCCTAATGAATTCGACAGAGACACAGCTTTGAATATATAGTAACGAAGGAAACTGTACCCTCGGCCAATGTCTGGGGATTCATTATGGAACTTAAATCATGTACACTCAGTGTGCGAATCCAGGGGGGAAGAGGGGCTGCAGCTTCCCCCAGAATCATTATAATATTTTTTTTTTAAATCACTTTCATCAATTTATTTTCCAAAAGTTTGGCAACATTGCTTTGTTATGACAGGATCGAACATTATGCAGCTTTTGGCTTTCGTGAATCGTGTATCAGTTATTGTAATGTTCCTGTGCTGTGTTTTAGTGAGTTTCATTGTTTATTGACTGGTGATTAAAGTGTTTTGATTCCATGCTCGAAGTAGAGAAACATTCAAGATATATTTGATTTTAACTTTTTATTTTGTCAATCGAATTCTCACCCACTTCCCGTTACCCGATTAGTTGAAATTAGGTCCGATAAGAAAACAAAAAAACAAATTGGCGGCACCAAGATTACCATTTTTGATTCATCAAAACTTGAAACGAATCAAAATGATTTAAAATCGTTATCTAGGGGTTTTCAAGGACGCGAATTACGAATTTTTGGTCAAAAACCAAAATACAAAAAAAACTTGAGTTAAAAATGAAAACAAATTTTATGTAAAACGATTGTATATCACGATGATGAATAATTTAAAAGTGAATTTTATTTCATTGCAGATTCAAAGAAAAATGAAAAAAAGAAAGCAAAGTTCCTTGCGGATTGTGAAAAAAAATATATAGCTGAGGTAATAGAGAATGGAGGTGGTGATGGTAGGTCTAATAGTTCCTTGGTGGTAGAAAGTTGTGTTCCGGTGTTGGGTACATAGCCCTCAAGATTTCAGTTTGAACGAGAACAAGTTCAAATTGTTTGCAGTTGTTGGCCCTTATATGGAAGCCATCATAAACATATGAGTTCCCTTCAAAAGTGGCGTTTCAAGTGAAAAGATCTCCAGAATATTTCAGTATGCGTGGTTCAGAAAGTATCACTTGCTAACGTACTCCAAAATTGAGGATGCAGCATACTGCAAATATTGTGGTGCAAGAAGGATTTCAGAAATGGAATCGCGCCTCACAATATTTCAATAACGATAAAACTTTAGAGTATGACAAAACTTCGTTTTTGCATAAAACAAATACACGACAACAAACAAAAATATGTAGATCTTTTATTGACCAAAATAAAATCAGAGTCTAGAGAGAATTGAGAGCGCTTGAAGCCCATAATAAAAATTATAACCTTGTGTGGAAGACCCGGGCATAGCGATCATGGGCCAATTGATTTAGATAACTCACCCTCCAAAAATGAAGGGGATTTCAGGGCTTTCTTAAGATACGCTTTCAATCGGGAGTCAAAACCTTGGAAGATCATCTACGAACAACAATGCGTTAACAAGTTATGTGATTCAGAACGAAATTCTTAAGATCTGCGGCTCACTGATACAAACAAAAGTAAAGAACAATAAAAAAAACTGAATATTTTTCATTACTGGTTGATGAAACAACTGATGTTTCAACTATCGAGCAAATGTCTCAGGTATTGCCCACGAGCAAATGAAGATTTGCGAAAACTTTTTGTGTTTTGTACCTCTTATTTCTACAACTGCAGAAAATATTTCACTGGCAATTTAAAAAACCAGGATCTGGGTCCGGACATCAAATATCTAAGAGGACAAGGGTACGATGGAGCTCATGCCATGAGCGGAAAGTTAAAAGGGACCTAGCTCTTATTGATGAACATCAACCTAAAGCCATTTATGTGCATTGTATGTCACGCTGCTTGAATCTTGCAATTTCGGATTCTTGCCAAGTCCATGATATAATAAATTATTTTGGGATAATTGAAAAGACTTATTGAATGCTTCATACCCCAAAAAGACAGAGTTTTATCAAGGAAGATCCATGAATTTTGTCCGGAATAACAAAAAATACTCAAACGATGGGTGCAGAGGTATGATTCTATAATTTTCGCTGAGCTGGATGCTGAATGCGAAACTTCGGATTGAATTAGTAACTGGACTGACCGTGATGCGTCAACCGTTGCCACTGGATTGATCTACTCCATTTGCACTGTCCCTATTTGTAAGCGAATTGTTATTTACCAACAGCTCATTTTATCAAGTAAATACCTACAAAAATATTATTTAGATTTGGCTGCCGCAGTAAAACATGCTAAGTTGCTTCAAGATCAATTATTCGACATCAGCAAAAATGCAGATGCTCAATTTGAGATACTTTTTTCTAACGCAAAAGCGATATTTGAGAAACATATACCAATCACTATTCCGAGGACATATAAACAGCGAGTCAATCGGTCCAACATAAATATTACAGATCCCGATCGTATTGTAACGTAAATAAACTTAACTTGGTTTTTACTAATTTATTTCACACTTAATCTACAACTTAATTTATATTACTACGCCACTGTATAGCTCGATCGTATGGGCTCGTTCAGACTGTCCGACTCCACTTGAGGGTTGCCTATTTATCTCCGATACAGCATTCTCGATGTTTCGAATTCTGGCAGTTGGCGACCGGCATGTTCCAATTGTTTCCAATATTGACCGTTGTTTTCCGCGGCAGAGCGACTGGATGGTTCTCGAATATCTCCGGGGATGATCTCATCGTTGTCGATGGCAACGCGTGAGGCGACAGGTCCGGCCTAGGTTCGTTACAGTATTATCGTGTTTCTACCTTTCTCCCATTTTTGGATGCAGTCATTGCAGAAAATAAGAATATATTTTTGGTTCATAATGATTGTTTGGTATCTTTATCTAGCTCAGGAAACATCAACGATTTCGATACATTGGTGCAATTTTATGAGGATGATCTACTTGAAAATGGCGTCTTTATTAATACTGAACAAGTACGTGCTGAATATTTGCTGTGGGAAAGACAAATAGTGAATTTCCAGGTACTAGATCATCGGTTATCGAAATATTGAAGAGTTGTAATGAAGAGTTATTTCGTAACATACATGTGCTCAACAAATTAAGGCAAAAGAGCCATCGTTTAAATATTGTATTGTAATTTGTCTTTATCCATTTATTTAATTTCATACTATTTTGATTGATTTAAAAATAATTAATAAACAGTATTTGATATTTTTTATTTCATCGTTCCGTCTCCAAAATCTTAAATTTTACTTTAAAATCTTAATTCACTAGCAAAATTCCAAGGTTCTAAAAACCACAATGTCCTTGAACAAAATTAGCTGCGGTGCTAAAACGAGGCGTCCCCCCCCCCCACACCAAGATTCTGGTTCCGCCACTGTGCACACTAAAATCATTTACGATTTCGGAGCATAATTGGTAACTGCATGACACTGCATAATTTGATTGTCCGAACAAATTTGTTAGCAAAGTTGCTATTAGCTGTTGCCATCTACTCAGCAATCATTCAAAACTTCTCCATATCTCAAGTAGACTAGACGTTAAAACCCAAATTCCTATTCCCTGCAGAGACATTGTGAGTGGCAGACCGTACGCAGTCCTCGTGCTGACGTCACACCATCCGTAATACTCAGTGTAACTTAGATTGTGATTTGTGCATGTCGGTATTCGTGTAATTCTCTTAACCGGCCAATTTAGGGTAATTGAATGAAAGTAGATTAAAGAGTGGACTATTAAGATAAGATTGTAATTCGTATAAAGTATATAATAAAGCTAATCAATGTTCGATATATTTTTTGCCTTCATTTCATTAGGTAACATACCCACTGAGCAAGAAACATACCCGGGAGGTTTATTAAAGTTTAATTTTTGTACCCGTGACGATGTTTCTGAGAAAAAATAATTTATAAGTTATGGAGACGTAATATTGCGATGTTATTATAAGCATTGTCACTAATACAGCCCGAAAAATCATCACAGCTTCATTTCGTACCAAACAAACTTTGAGACATCTTTAAAACATCTTGGTGATTTATTCAAAGCAACGTGTCTTATTTATATCTTTCGGATGTTCTGGTTTCAGAACATTTCAATACCACGGGGAAGTCGAATATACGTTTCGTGGTTAAGAAATATGATTTAATGTAATGCGGCCTGATAAATTTCTTTTGGTTTGTCCGATATAGACTTTCTCACATTAACAACTTTGGAATGTTCGAATGTCATATATAGTATGTCTGAATTGTGAGAAAGTCTATATCGGACAAACCAAAAGAAATTTATCAAGCCGCATTACTTCTCATAAAAGTGATTGTAATTTAAACAAAAATAGTTGTGCACTTACTGAGCATACGATTAAACTTAACCACTTTGGTAATTTCAGTAATCCTAGTATTTTGGCTAAGGAAAACAACCTGTACAAAAGAAATTTTCTAGAAATGATACATATTAACAATCAACCTAATTGTATGAATAAACGTTCTGACATTGCAAATCTCTACTGAATTTTGACACTAAAGACTAAAGTGACCCTGTACAACTTTCAAATCGCCAGCCATAGATTATCGTCGAATAGTGGGATAAACATGTGCTCTTCCCTCATTGGTTTGAACATCCTGTCAATTTATTCGGACCGCTTTCACGGTCCTTTCTCGATGACCCACTGCAGGGATCACCACGTGTTTTACTCAAATCAAACTCGACACAAATTTGTATATTCAACATGAGATTTTCAATAAGTCGGAGATGTTTTTACAAACTGATTTTTAAGATTTTATTTGTGATGTGCACTGATATTTTCCTGTTAGCAACCTCGAGTTAGTAAGTTTTTTATATTTAAAAAAAAGAGCATTGTTACAATGTGATTTTGTTCTTTTCAGATGTCTTGATAATGAAATAAAGTATTTCGGAAGCTCGACAATTCAACAGAGAGTCTTCTTTACATGGCCATTTCCTATTGACAAGGAAAATATAAAATTGGTTTTTGTGTTTCCTAAACTCAGGTTTTTTCAACTAGTCCAGTCAAGAGACTACCTTCTTCTAAATATATATATATATATATATATATATATATATATATATATATATATATATATATATATATATATATATATATATATATATATATATATATATATATAAAACTATTATTCACTGGACGTACTTTTCCCGTAACAAAGTAGTTTCAAGTGATGTAAAAAAGGACTTGTTACGATTTCATTACGCATACTCCTATATAAGTAATTTTGCTGTAACCGAACAGTTTCAGATAACGTATCAGATTCGATTTTTATATGACGTATCTGCGATTTTGTTATGTTGGTGGACATTTAACGACTCTAAAATGGTCATTGACACATTATAATAATAAAATATTCATTAAATCTTTAGGGTGCTGTAGTCTTTCTTAAAAAATTCAGTATGGTCACATAGAGAACACCTCTGTTTCGGTTTACGTGTTTATTCTGCATCATCATCATGCACTTTTTTAGCATGTGACTTTAAATACGACTGAAATTCTTTTTGCAGATAATGCATTTAAACTGGCAGTTTTTTCTTTCAAAGGTGCAATTGCATTGAGTTTCTTTTCATGATCTTTTTGTACATGTATTCTTAAGTCGTAATAATGCTTTTATGTCCGCTTGCTCTTATGGGTAACATAACTAACTTATAGGTTTTTTTTCTTTGACATTTTGTCATTAGGCCAGACACAAGTGGAGTTGTAGTATTCCTTTGGAGGAAAAAAATGTGAGTAAAATACAACAAATAAAAACAAAAAGAAATAAGGGAACTTGAATTAGGAGACCGTACAACAGGAATAGACAAGTACACACTCTTCACGTCCAGGGATCCGTCAGGTCCGTAGGTTAGGTTAGGTTAGGACTACACATAAGTTACAAGTCCAAAACCTACTCCATCTTGATATTTGTCTTATTTAGGAATTCATCCAAACATTTATATAATTTCACGCTGTTTGAGGCTAAAGTCGACATGACATTGAGAGGATTCGGCATATTTAAATCATAAAGTTTGTCAAACAGTTGGTTTGACTGATCAGAATACTTGGAACATGCGAAAAATATGTGATCGAGGTCTCCTTCTTGGTCACAATTTTTAGTAGGAATAACATTCATCCGAAAAAGGTGTTGTGGATAGCATGCATGCCCAAATTTCAGTCTTGGGTTGTGTGAAGATTCCAGTTGGATGACCATGTTAAACGCTGTTGCAACTTATGGATTCATTGTTTATTTAAATGTTTAAATTGGGAAAATATCAAACACACACACTAAATGATCGACGATTGTATTTGCATTGCAAAGTGTAGGCGGAAAATTTACAAATTTTTTGGGTTTTACCGTATAGTATCCCCCGCGCATGCGTATACACAAAAGGCATAGAGACATTCCCTGTCCCAGGATTCTGTACCAGAGATCTGGTGGCAGTGCACAGAGATGGCCGCATTCAGGAACTGGTAGTCTGTTCTGCGTATTTCCCATATGAGAGAGCAACTCCACCTGAAGAGGTCCAAAGGCTAGTGCGCTGCTGCGAGGAGTCCGGGCTGGGCCTACTCATGGGATGTGACTCAAATGCCCATCACAAACTATGGGGCAATACAGACACACGTACTTTACTCCAAGGAGGAAATCAGTGACAAACCTCACACTATGTACCCGTGACCTACTGAGTAAAATCCAGTCATGGAAGGTGTCATAAGATGAATCCTTATCAGATCATCGACACATTCTGTTTAAAAGAGTCTAAAAATCAGGAATTCAAGGGCCACCAAATGGCCACTAAAAGGAAGACTCATAGGATTGCCGTCCAAGTAAGGAAATGGAGCTAAAATAGATAACGTCGTAAGGTATCTAAACGAGGCAATTATTTCCTCGTACGAAAACAGATGCCCCCTAAAAGAGAGGTCAGAAAATACAAGAACACCCTGGTGGAATTCGGAAATCGAGAACCACCGCAGAGTAACAAGAAAGCTTCTACACAAGGCAAAAAGAACGAAAGTACCACTCGACTGGGAAAACTATAGGTCTGCCCAGAGGAAGTACAAGAAAGCCATACGGCAATCACAAAAACAGCTGGTGGGCCCACTGCGAGGACATTAGCACAATTCCCTCAGCAGCAAGGCTCTGCAAAGTTCTCTCTAAGGATCCAGGGAAGGGAGTGGGTACCCTGTCCCTGCTTGATGGACAGTAAACTGCATGAGCGGAGGAGACTCTACAATACCTGATCTCCATACACTTCCCTGAATCAGAATCAATCACTCAGCAAGCCTTGAGGACGAGCCCATGAGGAGAACTCGTATGGACTACGAAACGGCTGCAAGAGTGGTAACGTACGAAAAGGTGAGATGGGCCGTAAAGACCTTCTCACCATTCAAATCAACCGGGAAGGATGGTATTTTTTGGCCCTCCTCCAAATGGGACTGGATATTATTATCCTCCTACTTATAAGAATACTTCGATCGTGTCTGGCCCTGGGCTACATACCAGAGGCATGGAGGCCAGTTAGAATCGTATATTCCAAAACCAGGGAAAACTGTCTACTCCCCAGCCAAGGCGTACCGATCCATCGGCCTGACGTCCTTTCTCATGAAAACACTCGGCACATCAGAGAACAATCGCTGCAGAGTAATCCACTGCACAAGCAACAGTATGCCTACCAAACAGGAAAGTCCACAGACACAACTCTCCACCACCTGACACACAGGATATAGAAGGAGCATTTGACAACACGTCATTTGAGTCCATCTGGCACGCCGCGGCATGGGGTCGATCCAACCCTGATCAGTTGGATCGAGGCCATGCTATCGCAGCGAGTGGTAACGACAGAACTGAATGGGAGAACCGTCGCTGCCAAGGTATCAACAGGGTGTCCACAGGGACGAGTTCTGTCACCTCTATTATGGTGCCTGGTGGATAACGAGCTTCTCACGGAGCTAAATCAGTCAGGGGTGTACACACAAGCGTATGCAGACGACTTGGTCTGCTCCTACTGGGCATGCAGGAGAGCCTTCGGTAAGACGTGGGGCTTGACACCAAAAACCCTACATTGGATATATACGGCGATTATTCGCCCGACGCTAACGTACGGGTCCATCGTTTGGTGGACCGGCACCACAAGAAGCAAGTCCGGAATGTTAGAAGGATTGTTTTTGATATGTTAAAAGTGAAAATCAGAAGTGAGTAGTTCTTGCACCAGAATTTTATTAATTCAATTTCTTCTTGGATTTTGTTATGTAAAGATTGCTCATCTTTAGCATGCCAGAATAAGGTAGTGTCATCAGCAAATAACGTAAAACTTGCCAGATATCTTGAGTTTTGAAAAGGTCATTAATATAAAGCAAGAAGAGTATGGGGGCAAGAACTGAGCCCTGTGAGACACCGCATTGAGTTGCTGCAGTATGAAAGGAGTAATTAGTTTTGACCAATTGGATACGTTTTTCAAGATATGATTGAAACCACTGAACATGAGTGCGTACTCCAGGGTTTCTAGACATCTTAATCTGGTATAATAAATAATGACATAGCACTTTGTATACATACATTTATTTATTCAAGAATAACTAAATCAAAAACAGCTATCGAATACGGAGTCTCCATTTCAATATAACACATGCTGACACAAGTTCTGTTTTATTCATAGGATGAAACAGAATAATATTTCATCAGAAGTTCCGCAAAATAGTGACACTGGCAACTCGGGAAAATAACAAATCAATGGACTTATGACGCCAAAAGAAGCGGCAATAACGCTGTGTTTGAATGTCTTACTGAATTTGAGCGTTTATCCGAATATTACACAATATCTTCTAGGAAAAACTTTGCATACATAATATTTTTTCACTATATTTCAACTTCAAGCACATGTGGTGAGTTTGTGATCTCGCCTATTGAAACGTCTCGAAAAGTTCATGAAACTGATGCTGAGAACGTTTCAGTGGCTTCCACCACTTGCCTAACATCTATATAAATTACGGCATATGGAGTCAGTCAGAACAAATAATGATAGGAAGTCAGACGATAGAGACGATAGGAACTCAGACGATAGAGATACATAGTGTAGTTTAGCGGTTCGGATATTATAAATTGTGTTATTGAAGTTGTAAATAAACTGAGAATAATTAGTTCAGTAATTTTAGTTTGCTTTAAACTGTTTTTTTTATATGGGGATCAGATCTTACGAAATGTATTATGACGGTAGGCCGTCAAACTGAATCTTCTCTAATATTATGTCCAACATCTGATCAAGAGGTTCAATATTTTTCATACCACAAGTCACGGCAAAGCGAATTCAAACTTATTGATTTAAATATGCGTAACAAATATGAAAAAAATTAAATTAGATTCAAGGTACATTAAAAAAGGTATAGTTATTCTAATCCCAATTGGAACGCCAATGAAAATAAAAGCACTACGAGGAGTGTTCGTATGCACTGCCGGCAAATGGGAAATTTATATACTACCAGTGTTTTTACTTCCTAAGCGTTCCTGGTGATCATAACGAAGTTAAGTGGTGTGCCTCTAGTTGCCCAGATTATTAGTAAAGGCGCTATCAAATATATTTGAGGAATAAAAGCTCGGCTAGCTGGATTGGACATATGTTATCTGAAGCCGCATGATTTACCCAGTTCACAATATTCCTCAATCAGTGCCGTGTGTTGGTGAGGTTAGGAATTATCCATTGAAAATATGGCTTTCCGGAGACCTTTCGAAACAAATACGATTTTGTAATCAGTAGAGTTTTATATGAAGTTCTTCATTTTGGTAGTTATTCAGGAACATTATTTACTTTTTAATTTTTGAACTTCATCAACAGTCTATTTGATTATTCAAACGTCAACAATTGATTATCATATGACTTCTGTCATAGAAACGAACAACCTTTTTAGTGTTATGGTAATGTACGAGTAAGATGCCTAGAAACCCTGGTGTATGCACTGATTCGATTATGTTTAGACTTTTTAGTAGAGATTTTCGCGACCTACTTCAAATTTTTCCCAATAGATGGTGACAAATTGACATAGTTCAATGCATCAGATCTGTTTCGCCTAAGATGTCTAGAAATCCTGGTGTATGCACTCATAGCTGAAAATGTGTGGGATCAAACGTGCGAAGATATGGCCTGCTTGATTTCTTAGATTGCAAGCAGTTTCGAATGATTGCAGAGTAGATGACAACACCAAAGAGCAACTCTCCTGAGAAATTTATTCGGACAATGTTCAGTCCGCTCCGAAATCGGCAAAGATGTAATTTCAGCGACTAACAGTACAGTTTTCATCAATACTACTCACCTACTACATCAAGCTTCGGCTTTTCGCTCCTCTGTGTCGCCGGTCGCCGTTACTGACAAATAGAGACCAGAGAGAGAGACAGTGTTTTCCCAAGCCCAAGATTTTAGGTTAGATTTTTGTGGTGGTATTTACATTTATATAAAAGGAAGTGCATGGTTCTATTTTGTGAGACGAATGATTTATTTTATGTGAGTACTCATAAATTATAGTATAAAAAACAATACAATTTGAATTTATATATGATTTCTGAGACCCTTCAATTTTATTATTTTTTTAGTGTCACTCTTCGCGGAGGCATGACTCTTGGAATTTAGGAAGGAATCCCACTATAGCTATAGAGCAATTGAGTAACAAAAATTGTGTCTACAGTGTGCACTTATTTAGGGAGGATAATAAGTTTGTGGTAAGGAATAAAATCAGATTGAAACCTGCTGCTATCCTTCAACTGAGTTTGCGAAAACCCTATTTACCGTAAATCCAAACAATTCATAGGAGTTTCAGTTAGTTTATAAAGAGGAACATCCAAAGTTTGATAAAGCGAGTAGACAACATATATAAACATTTTGAGTGGGCTATTTATTCATTTTTGAAAAAAATTATTCATCTTGTGAAAATAAATTACTTATAGTTGTGCTGCACACCTAGTTATTTCTATTGATTACATTTTTTAAAACCCATGTATTCATTTCAGGAGTTCTGAGATTTTGTTATCCACATCAGCAAACAGCAGGAATAAAAACATTCGGACACTTGAGAATCAGAATGAAAGGGATATCAGTTTGGTTCAATTTCACTCAGCTGAAGGAAACCTGCTTTCAGAAAACAAGGAAAATATTGCACTAGGTACTTTTGTAACATGATCAATGGATGGAATTTCTTCTTCAGAAGAGGTAAGATATTAATTGAATTGATATGTTGGAATTTCATTAGAAAAAACAGTAGTTAAAAAAATATTAATTCTTGAACAAAAATGCTGATTTTCAATTTTATAATAAGATTAGTTCATCTCTTAACCTTCCCGAATGTAAACTTGTTTTTCAAAAATATTCCCTTTTAATGTTACACTCCGAAATTCAAAATATCTTGCCCTACATTTGATGTTCTTTATTTTGTGACTAGAGATATCAAATAGTCAGGCCGAGTTGGACAACACATCGAGTGCAATAAACGATTTTTGCACGAGTTCCATACAATATTTTTTCTACGTTCATACAAAAATAAAAAATAAAATTGATTAGGTGGTACTAAGTGTGGGAAAATAAAAATCGTAATTTAATAGCAAAATATTTAATAATTAATTAGCACTATCGATTTGCATCGAGAAAGTTAGGAACTAATACCTATGTTAGGAACAATTCAACTCAAATTCCGTAATCCAGTATGCAATAAATATTATTGAAAATAATATAAAATATGCAATTGTTTAAAATGTAATACAATATCACAGAAAATGGACTAAAAATGGCGACGATTTGAACTTTTATGTTTGTCATGATCACAAAACGCTGTAGTAGAATGACAGATGAGTGCAATAAACATGCAATAAAGTTTTTTCACTAAATATAGTTCAATAAAGTTTTGGTTTTTGCATGAACGTAGAAAAATATATAACAGCCAAACTTCAAAATAATCTAAATGAATGTGAACTCCTCTTCCACAACCCTTCGGGAATTCTGAAACTTGAAAGCTAATATTAGAAGGTCAAAAAATAATTAAGTGAAGAAATTAAATAATAATTTCTGTGAAAAAAATGGAAGAAGTATTATAACAAACTGGACTGGTGGTCGTGAGCGTAGAGGCGCTGGCTGATGTCCAGATGGTCCGAGTTCGAATCTCGGCACGGCTAATGAAATACAAATTTATTTCTGTAGTTCCGTTGAGCGGGAGGAGATAGGTGACCAACCAAACATTCTTGGTACCTAGATACCAATCCTTCGGACTGTCCACGGTTACTAGCCGAGTAGTGCTTCGGATGACACTTAAAAAGCAAAGTTCCCCGTCTTCTTAACTAACACAAGTCTCTGACTTTTGAGGGTTGCTTTGTAACTGAATTGATGGTTAAAAACAATTATAAAAAAAATTATGTAGAAAAAATAAAATCCAGTTTCATATATTTTATTTGGGATGACTATGTTTTCATTGGATTCATATTTCTAGCTGATATACACCTTTATCATGACAGGGGAAGATTTTTTAAAACCCATGTTTCATTTCAGGAGTTCTGATTTTGTTACCACATCAGCAAACAGCAGGAATGAAAACATTCGGTCAGTTGAAAATCAGAATGAAAGGGATATCAGTTCTGTTCAATTTCACTCAGCTGAAGGGAACCTGCTTTCAGAAATCTCCTACGAAAACAAGGAAAATATTGTCACTAGGTACTTTTGTAACATGACCAATGGATGGAATTTCTTCTTCAGGAGAGGTAAGATATTAATTGAATTATTATGTCGGAATTTCATTACAAAAAACAGTAGTTAAAAAAATATTCTTGAACAAAAATGCTTATTTTCAATTGATTAATAAAATTAGTTCATCTCTTAACCTTCCCGAATAAAAATTCGTTTTTCAAAAATATTCCCATTTAATGTTACACTCTGAAATTCAAAATATCTAGCACTACATTTGATGTTCTTCATTTTGTGTCTAGAGATATCAAATAGTTATTTATTCAACAAGTGCAAAAAGTAAGTGTTTATTGCACTCGACGTGAAGTTGTCCGACAAGGCCGTCAGGTCGAGTTGGACAACACGTCGAGTGCAATAAACGCTTTTTACACGAGTTGCATACAATATATTTTCTAAGTTCATGCAAAAATCAAAAATGTTTTATTTAGGTGGCACTAAGTGTGGGAAAATAAGAAGTTCAATTTAATAGCAAATTATTTGATAATTAATTAGCACTATCAATTTGCATTGAGAAAGTTAGAAACTAATACCTATGTTAGGAACAATTTAACTCATTTTTTATAAATTGTATTTTCTACTAATTCCGTAATCGAGTATGCAATAAATATGATTGAAAATAATATGAAATATGCAATTGTTTAAAATGTAATACAATATCACAGAAAATGTACTAAAAATAGCGTCGATTTGAACGTTTATGTTTGTCATGATCACAAAACGCTGTAGTAGAATGACAGATGAGTGCAATAAACATTTTATTGCACTAATGCAATAAAGAACAAGTTTTTCCACAATCCTTCTGGGATTCTGAAAGAAAGCTGATATTAGAAGGTCAAAGAATAATTCGGTGAGGAAATTAAATAATAATTTCTGTGAAAAAAATGGAAGAAGTATTATAATAAACTGGACTGGTGGTCGTGAGCGTAGAGGCGATGGCTGATGTCCAGATGGTCCGAGTTCAAATCTCGGCACGGCTAATGAAATAAAAATTTATTTCTGTAGTTTTGTTGAGCGGGAGGAGATAGGTGAACAACCGAACATTCTTGGTACCTAGATACCAATCCTTCGGACTGTACACGGTTACAAGCCGAGTAGTGCTTCGGAAGACACTTAAAAAGGTAAGGTCCCCGTCTTCTTAACTCACACAAGTCTCTGACTTTTGAGGGTTGCTTTGCAACTAAATTGGTGGTTAAAAACAATTATTGGAGTTTTTCAGAAAACCTGTAAAAATGCGTTTAGTATTTCAATATTAATTACAACTTTTTGCTAAAACCATTTTTTTAAAGGGGTTGGATAAAAATAATTTTCCATTTTTGATGTAGTTACTTCTTTGGATTGATTGATTTCATTGGGCAAAACGAACAGTTTCTTTGGCGGATTGTATCCAAAACATGATTAATCCCTTAGCCATATGAATAATATTAATTTGAAATGAAAATGTTTATTTTGAAAAAAAAAGGAACTCTTTATCATATTTCAGTGATATCTCAAAGTTGATAAGAAGTAATTGAGGAATTGTGCTTCTCGTTTCATTGTAGTTCAATAACAGGGTCATTAGAGATATTTCGAAAAAATCAAAAGCCACCTTCAAAAATGTTTAGTCAAGTTCATTTTTGGTAAATGTATTACTGGAAGGCTATATAATAATATACCAAGAGATGACTGATTTGCAGGACGTCAAAGCGGTAAATTATATTTGTTTTTCGAAAAAAAATTTAGACCCACCATTAAAAATGTTTAGCCAAGTTCAGTTTTGGTATATGTGTTACTGGATGGCTATATAATGATATACCAAGAGATTTGCAGGCCGTCGAAGGAGTAGTTTATATTTGTGTATCAAAAAAAATTCAAACCCACCCTCAAACATTTTTAGCCAGTTTCATCTCTTTATATCGTTATATAGCCTCTCAGTAGCACATATAACAAAAATAAAGTTGGCTAAACATTTTTGTAGGTGGATTTAGATTTTTTTTGAAATACAAGTATAAACTACCCCTTCGATGGCCTGCAAATCAATCATCCATGGGTATATCTTAATATAACATAATATCTATATCTTTATATAACATGATATCAAGTTTTCCATTTGTTGTTTTCGACCATTTTCTATTAAATTGAATTCCCATTGCAACTTCAAATCTTCAGCTATTTTATCTTCTTTCTTCTTTCCTCTTCTGAAAACTGTATCCGCAAGGTTCAATTTCCTTGATCTGTAAAGAAGAATAAAATAAGTTTGCTACTACCCAAATACATAAAAGAGTTATGAAAACTCTTCCAAAATTGGTCTTTCTTACAAACTGTTCGGAAGTTTTTCTCAAATTCATGATGGTTCCTCTCTTATCCATTAGCTATGGAAATGAAGAGAATTAACAGAAAATACCACCAACTCCAACTATGTGACACAACAATCGAAGAAATCTTGAGGAATAGATACAATCATTTAGAGTCAAAGGCTGAATTTCAGCGTTGGTTTTGTGCTTTGAATATAATGAACCCTGATATTTTTCTCTTTCTGTTTCTGGTTTTATCGAAATATTTAAAAAACCATTATGATGTAGTGGGACCATATATAAATATATATATAAATATATATATATATATATATATATATATATATATATATATATATATATTATTATATATTAATAATGAAAAATATCATAGTCTCTAGTTCATGAATGTATTTAAATCGAATTTGAATCTCACCTTAGTAAGTTAACATTTATAATATAATTTTTTATTCTCAAACCATGCATTTGTAGTCGTCCTGAGGAAGGCAATAAACGTTGCCGATAGCTCGACGTATTCCAAAGAGTATTTCTAATTAATTCTCCACCTGAGTGCAAACTCATATATATGACAAAGACTTTTCTTATATATATATATATATATATATATATATATATATATATATATTTTCTTCGTTTTCTCGGAATAAGAGCCCTAGTCAGTCTATATATTTTTTATTTGATACGACGTTTCGACATTGTTTATGTCATCTTCAGGTAAATTCTTAAAAATAATGTAAAACATGTAAAGTTACAAACAGAATACGTTACATAACATCACAGCATTGTCTAAACATGAAAAGGAAAATCAACATAAATTCGATTTTGACAAGGTTGAAATTTTGACATGAGAAAAAATAGTAAAGAAAATAAACTGTTCTTTACATTTTGACACGGAAAAGTCTTGCATAAATTATAACAATAGAGCCCACATACTACAACTGAATATGTCGAACACTCCAATGTAAGTAGATATACTACAAGGCTACGAGCGCAACCCCTATATTGCTACCCTTAGGGGTGGGTTTTGGCGAATGCGGCGGTGAGGATAATGGTGGTGGTAATAGGCGATTCGTTGTAGGAGGGGTTTGGGTAAAAAATGGCGGTTGTAGGTTTATGAGTGGGTGGGTGGGTGTAAGTGGGCAAGAAAAAAATCTGAAGGAGTGGTCTACGATTGGTCGCAATGGTGGATGGGAGTGTGTGATTGAGAGTGGGGGCAGGGAGAGCTGTGATAGGTCGTGTCAGTGCTGATAGCCGTCAATCGCTATCCAATAGCCGAGCAGCAGCAGCAGCCATATTGAAATGGGGGTGGGTGGGGTCGTCCGTTAGCCACATTCGTCATCCAATAGCTGCATTCGTCAACGGCATTGGTCGACCCGTCAACCAATAGCCTTTTTGTTCAATCGGGGAAGTGAATGTCGGCGGCCATTTCGGAAAGAGAGAGGAGTCACCAGTGTTTATGACCGATGATGCGGCCATGACTCAACCAACAAGTCGATGCAGGAATCTGAGCAGCAGCCGTTTCAACGTTAGCACTTTCGTTATCAGTTGTCTATTTAGGCGACCGGATATCGGCGGCATCCTTTGTTTACATCAACAAGATGATAGAGTATTCAGCTGCATGGTTTAACCGTGGCATAACTTGAATATAAACGCAAATCCTACCAAGGTCAAATACGACTTGAATAATATTTTGAAACGTTGCCAAATATACAGGGAGGATCGAAAGAGTGTTTAGCGGAGTTGCGGTTATGTCGTCGACGTCGATGACAGAGCAGTATACTCGAAAATTGGAACAGATTTATCGAAAAGTCAGAGCTCTGAACGAAGAGTTGCAGTTTTATGGAGAAAAACGAAACGTCACAAGAAAATTGAAAGAGTTGAATCTTTGCAAGACACAGGCATCAACATCGAACTATGATTCAAATGGTACTAGTGACTTTGATTCTGAACACCATTTTCTACGTAGACATACCATATGATGTACGAGGAGTAGCGGTTTCTTTCAAAGATGGAGATATTCAGTCTTGGATTACATTGAATCGATCAGCAGGACATCGAAGGTTATTCTTCACCACAGACCTGCCGCCCCACCTCGAAGACGACAACATCATCGAGAAATATCAGCTCAAGTTTGAAATGAATGATTCTACAAGTGCAGTGATGCGATGGAGAAGTGTTCCAACGGCAGCAGCAGCAGCAGTAGCGATGACGTCACCACCGCCGCCACCACCACCAATACCCTTGAAACAGGAAATATATAGGATTTTTGTGCTCTCATGTGTTGTTATTACTATAATGTTTTTCGCTTTGGCAAAATTCCTATTCAAAACTGTAAAAAGAAGCTTGGAATCTTCATGCAATGTCAAAATAAATGAATAGAGAGAGAGAGAGAGAGAGAGAGATACTCTAACCTGACTTTTATTTCCATACACAAACATACGGTGTACGTGAAGTAAGCCACGTATACCGTGTGTGGGTGTGGAGAGAGAGAGAGAGAGAGAGAGATCCTCTTTGTTTTTCATTTCAAGCTTGGCTTTCTTCAACTTTTTTTCCTCAATTATTTTTTAAATTTTTTCTCAACTTTATTTTCATTCTTTTCTCAACTCAACTTTTTCAATTTTATATTATTTCATTTTTTCAATTGGGAACTCAACCTCACCTGAAAGAAAAAAAGGGATAAAGGAGAGATGGACAGAAACACTGAAATACACACATACATATTTATTTCCTATAAAAAAAACATTCTAAAATAAACTTAATTCGGTGAGATATATGTACACAGCCATTCGTGGAGATATTGGGTTCCTCTGGGCACACATGAACTTCCTGATGATGTGGTAGGGGCAGTGGACCAGGGTGGGCTCGAATTTATTTGTCAACCATTGACTTGAATCATAATGGGTCACATCGAAGATTTCAACTTGGTATGACAAACCTATTTCCAACAATTTTTCTTTGAGGAAATCGTATTTTTGGTTTCCTCTTACATAAATCCGATCAGCCTGGTAGAATATGTGTCTCAGTAGGATGTCGTCCATTTCTTCGTATGCTATGTAGCCGGTGTCGTATGGAATACCATGCATCGATTTTTCCAAATATCGTCCCGTGCGACGGTCTTGGGCATCCAGGTTGGTATACGGTACAGGTGTCTTGAATAAGAAGTTGTGTCGCTGACTGCCGACGATTATGGACACCTCCTTTGGATAGAAGGTGCCATTAACTTGGAAGGCTTGAATATCAACGAATGCGTTACGCATGATGGCTGGAAGATGAATGAATGAACGCCACCGCGCCGTAGCGATCTATGTCAGACTGCTCATCGTTTCGGAGAGGGGATGTATCCATCATGCAAAAAAAGGGGAACCGTACCGGATTTCATAGTTTCTTCCTGTTTTGAACAATCGATGACGAATAAGGCGCGATATTTGAAACCGAGGTAATCCAAAAGTGAGGACTTTTTCATGGAATTCGTATAGCTCCCGAGAAATTCCGTATAGTTGAAATGCGCTTCGGTATAGTGATTATTGGCGAAATTCAAGTGTAGACGTTCGTTGGGCCAATATTTGCCATTCAAAGACAAACGGATATTTTGAATGCTGACATGCTGAAAGATGGTAGGATCGACGGAAACGTTATCTCCTACATTAGTTTGGAAACACACGATGACATAGGAACACTGGTACTCGTCTTAACCGACCATATTTCACGTTGAGCATTTTGCGTAATCGAAGGCAATTCGTTCAATTCCCATTTTCGGAACGGTATCACTATCGGTCTGTCTGTCTGAATGGACTTCATTAATTTATTTCCGCATTAAGAAAAATGTGTTTGACTTTCAATTCGATGCTATCGATCACAATTCGAGCCGTAGTCGTTCCCACTGCATTATTACCCACCTCACGTATAATGACGCAATCATTATCATTTCGGGCTCTGACAAATCGTAGAGTTTGTGGTCCACACGTAATCATCGGATAATCGTTGAAAACATTGAGAATATGACGGAGCGGTACGAGAAGGCTGGAAGAATTGTCATCTTCATTCAAAAAAGGCAAATCGGAATAATTCCAACCACCTATGGCCGAATGCTGAGAATTCCTGGATCTCGAACCGATTCAATTTCCTGGGCACTCTCGCTATAAGTGCAGGAATCGAAAAGGAAAGCACCCACATTAGGGGCCAATGTAACGTCCCCTCCCCCATTATTTAATTCAAGTCTACCTTTAATCAGTAGCAGATATGAACTCATGGCAAAAAACGAGTCCACCTGATTGATGCAAAATTCCACGATATCGTTGCAATTGAATGCCTTCACGAACGGAGTATGAGTTCTGTATTCGGCTTCACGAATGGACTCGTCAAATTTCGGAGACCGATACAAATCGAAAATGGGCGCTGAGATGGAAGCATCATCGTTGTTTCTTCTTCTTTTGAAGTTCATTCTGATGAATCAATTTTAAACCCATAAAACAAAGAAATGATTTATTCGAAGAGGTTATATGCTGCTGCTGCCGCACCACCCACTCGCTTGAAGGTTTCTGCAATACTGACGTCGTGACGTCACCGTTACCCCTTTTATTACTACCGCTGCCTCTGCCGCTATCACTGTCTATAACTAATCCCATTTGTTTCTCGCGACTCTGAGTTCCAAAACTAAAGTACTTTTTTCCCCTTGAAAATCCACTAGCCCACCGTCTTAATCGACTACCAACACCGTAATGTTGTGGATTTCACGTTGCGGTATTACAGGTAGATAGAGTGAATTCGAAAGTTTTCCGTCTATCGCGTAACCAGGATCGGAAGCTATGGGAAATTCATAGATAGTGTGCGCAGGCGTGTCACCATTGAAGGCTCCCGAAGTAATACTGCATTTCGTTCGGTTGAAGCACCCTCGGAGAAAATCCCAATGTAACGAAATGGCAGAGTATTAACTTTAACGTATTATTGTTCGGTTTGAGAGAGAAGGCGGCTTCGCGGTCTTCCACAGGTAGCGCCATCTCTTTCTGTATGAACGCCTCAATATCGGCAATTTCATAATACACCCGCGGAAATTCAATGGTACGCAACACGTTAGATCTATCATAATAGCGGAATTTTCGGCCCTTTTCAATGTTCGGTATGGTATTGTACGAGTGAAAAGATCGAAGCGGCAACTCATATTCTTTTTTCACATTCGATTCGATAGGGGTGCGCGGGCAAAAGGAGCACACGTGATTGTGACTGTTTACTCTCAGCAACAGCATCATGATGACGAATGACACCACCGCCGCTGTGACAGCATTTGAATACACTTTCAATCAGACATTGGAAATTTCAAACAGATGACCGCAATTTAATTCATTATAAGTCTGATATTGACGGTTGTTGTAGAAAATCTTAACTTTGCCACTGCTACCGCCATCTAGATATCTGACCAATTCCAGCATCGGTTTCAAATTCCCAAACGAATCGAAATTTCTATAAGCTACCCAATGAATGCCGCTGTTTCGTGACACGTCCAGGTTAACGATGGCACATTCGTTCTTTCGAGGACCGCTAGATAGTAGGGTGTCGCGCATGAACACGCCTCGAAGGTGTGGGATTTTCAATTGTTTGGCATATCGCACGAGATTGATGTCGTACAGCGCTATATAGGGTAGCTTTATTGGGAGTTTTTTTATTTTTTTCAGGAAGAGTCCATAACCACCTTTGGCATTCTTCCTCACATACAACCCCTTGCCTATGGATTCCATGGCCTTGTGATGACGTTTATCCTCGTCCAATTTCTTCTGGGCATTCTTAGCATCCACGACCGTTTTGGCAATGGCTGATGCTCCGCCGCTCAGTGCACCTAGAGCACTAAGACCGGCGAATATCGGTATCAGAGGTAGGACACCATCTGACTTTGCTTCGAAAGGTATTATGCGGGGTACTTTAATTCGTCGTTTTCCACTTGATGGCCACTCGAGCCGCTTTTCAATGTGGGAGACGGTTTCAGGGACAGCGATTTTTTCGATAACATGTCGTTTGAATGAGGCGTTACTGCGCATGCCCATACCGAGATTTCTCTTGGCTTTCATGGCTCCAGTGACGAGCAGGGCGTTCGCACGTTCTCCAAAACCCGAATCTCTGGCTTTGACTCGTTCCCAAGCTCTGTCTTCGAGCACTTTATTTTTCTTGTGTCTATCTTCAAAGAAGGGGGCTACAGTACTGAAGAGGACAACTAGCCAAGAGATTATAAATAACGATCACCCTATAGATTCTAATCAGAACATGGAGATGGTTCAGCAAGAGCACACGCTTCCCATTGAGAAATTTGACGTTTACGAAGTGGGGCATAGAGGCGGCGGCGGTGATGGAGGGGAAAGTAAACATGGCAGCCTATTGCCAAATTCCATCCGATCAGAAAAAACGAACCTTATGCTGTCGTTACTGTTGCATAAAAACGGTCCCAAATTCGCAAATGTCTACGTTTATTCGAAATTCTTGTATCAACCCAAGTATCAATACCTCAATACTCTATGGAAGATGCCCAATCTCACTTTATATTCATCTTTCTCGATGTAGCCTGCGATAAACAACAGAAAATTCGCGAATGTTTTTCAGACACAAACACATCGATGACATCTATCTCTGTCAGACTTATTCGAAAGTACCCAAACAGCTGATACGTGACAACTGCAATATTATTGCGCTCTTCAAACAGGACGAAATCAACTTGCGGCACGTTTTCGATGAACACGTTTCCCCCGACATGACTTTCGAACAATTCAAGAAGCTAGTTGGAAAGTTGGCCAAAGCCAATCGATCCCTTTCGTCATAGCGGAGTTTGAAAAAAATGGAGGTACCGCAAAACTTTGACATGTATATAAAAATAGGAGGACGCCATTTTTCAGCGTCGAGATGTCGGACGAGGGGTCAAAAAGGCGCAAAAATTTTTCAAAAATTTCACGACTTACGGAAAAATACCTAGCCCAAAAAACTTGGAAAAGGAAAGAAGATCCCGGAAAAAATTTTTCAAACCGATATCTCAACCGCACAAAAAATTGAAAAAGCGCGAAAGCCCTAAAAAATTTTTCTGAAAGTCAAAAAAGAAGAAACCCTAAGTTAAAGAGGAAAAGAGGCAGATGGAGAAGATGAAGATAATTCCCCAAAGGGAAGGGCAGGAGAAGAATATTATTCTGACGATGACAGCATGTTGCCAGGGAAATTTTTTTTCCCACCCCCAGTGAACGAAAAAATTTTATCGATATCCCCCCAGTCACGTGAATACATCGCTCAACATTGAGAGGAAAAAAGTATAAAAAGGTACAGGGGCCCTTAAAAGGGGGCGTCAGCCTTCCCTTGGTTTTTTGGACCCCCCAAAATTTTGAAGGATAAAAAAAAGGTTTAAAAAACAAGGGGGCCCAAAACAACGAATTTTAAAACCGGCCCCGGAACTATAGGGGAAGATGACTTGCCCGGGGAAATTTTAATTTTGACTGGATCAAAAAGCGGAACGGTCGTTTAAAGGGGACCCCAACGCTGGAAATATAAACACGTTAAAAAAAATTTTTAAGGGGGAGAAGGGGCGGGCGGGGATAAATCCCAATTTTCCAAAAGAAACCAAGGGGTTATTTAGGGACGACCCCGGGAAAATTTGGGGTTTTGTTTGAGACTTTGAAAACCGGGGGGCTGGAAATGATTTTTCCCCTCAAAAAAAAAAACCGCCATCATCTTTTCCCCTAAAAAATAATGAAGATTAGGCTCTTTTGGGGATCGGGGTTTTTCCAATTTTTAAAATCGTTGGGGGGGAAAGGGGGCAAAAAACCCCGGATTTGTTTGGTCCCTTAAACCACCCCCGGGCGAAGAAGGGGGAAATTGGGAAAAAAATTGGGGCCCCCTTTTTTAAAAAGGGTCCCAAAAAAAAACGTGAACCTTTTGGGCGGGGAAAAAAAATTCAATCAAAAAAAGGGGGGTAAAACCCCGCTAAAATCCATGAACGATGTCATTCTGCAAAAAAAGAGGTACCTTAAAAAAATATAAAGAAAATTCCCCCTTTTGGCTTAAAAACCGAAACATCGGGGAATACCCGGGGAAAGGGGGCCGAAAGAAACCTGATTTTGATGAATGATTTGGAGGGAAAACGGAAAGTTCCCCTTGGTTTTCCCCAAAAAAGGGGAAAAAACAATTTCTTAAAATATGAATTTAACATTCCCCTTGGGAAGGGGCCAAAGCCGCGGGGAACCCCAAAAACAGAAAAATATTTTTTCGGAACCCAAAAAAGGCCAAATCGGGGGAAAAGGATTTTTGAAATGAGAAATGTTTTCCCCAAAATGAGGATTTTTTAAAAGATTTGGTCGTCATTGACTGGTTTTTTTCCCAAATTTTTTGGGAACCAAAAAAGGGGAAGAAATAAACATCTTTAAAATAAATTTTGGTCATACAAAAAAGGTTTTCCAAAAAAATACAAACTGGTTCGGTACGGGGAAATTTTAACCAAATTTCAAAGGATTGGGGAAAACGCGAAATCAACTACAAACGTTTCTTTATGAAAGCCGCCAAACTGGGGGAATCAACGAACAAAAAAACCCAACAAAAACCCCTTTTTGAAAACATAAAATGGATGACAAAAAACCGGTAAATTTTAAGGAAACCAACCCCGCAAAAAAATTCAAACCGAATGAAAAACAAAAGGGGAAAGGGGCCTTTTTAATTTTAATTTATCGAGCGAAATTGGGAAAAAACGGGTGAACCCAAAACCCCAAATTTTTCCAATTTAAAAAAAGCATTTTTTTTGGGTTATTCGCCCCCAATTGGAATTTTTGAATTATTCAAAAAAGTTCGTATTTAAATAGGGTTATCCAAAAAACGAAGAATAAACACCCCCAAAAATTTCGGGGAAAAGAATTCAAAACCCGAACCCCCATCCTTAAACCCCTTTAAAAATGATAAAAGAAAATGTACGTTAAAAAAGGGCCGGTTTCGATAACCCCACAACAGTTTTTAGAGGATGATGCCAAATTTGCAGTATTGGGGGGTGAAAGCCGGGTTCCTTCCCCGGGGGGGGTGGAGGAAAAAAATATTTAAATTTGGGGCAACGGCCCTTTCAGTCAGCAGCCCGCCAAAACCCCTGGCCAAAATTTTTTTTTTAAGAAAGAAATAAGTCGTTTTCCTTTCACCCCCTAAAATTTTTAAAATTCAGCGCAGCTCTATTTCGTTGAGAGTTGGGGAAAGGGGGCAAAATTTTGGGGACCACTACCTTTTTGGAAACCCTTTTCCCGATGGGTGGAAGCGAGAAAAGGGGTCACCCGGGGGAACCCCTTTTTTGGAATTTCAAGTCCTTTTTTAAAAAAAAAGAAAATATCCAATGAAGAAGGATGTTCACCGAACGATTGACAACCCCTTTTGGGGTGATTTTCCCTTTGGAGCCCCCTTCCCAAAAATTTTTGGGTCAAAACTTTATGGGAATTTTCCCCTTTAAAATTTCCCAAAAAAAGGGGGAAAAGGGCTAAAAGGAAAAACGGGGGGAACTCTCCCCCCGGACAAATTTTTAATACCCCGAAAAGAGCCCCGGGAACCGGGGTCCGATCGAGTGCCCCCGGGTTGGGAATGGGGAACCCCTTTTTGGCCCCTTAAAATTGAGGTTTAAAATTTTTTTTAATCAACCGCATGTTTTCGGGGGGGTCGGTTTTCCAAAAAAAAACCCGAATTTTCAGGGCGAAATGGGAGGGCCCATTTTGTCCCTTTCTTTTTTTAAAAATCAAATTTGGGAAAAATTTTTGGGCCAAAAAAAGGGTTTACCACCTTTCCCTTTTTGGGGGGGAGCCCCGGAAAAAATATAAAAAATTTTAAAGAAAAAAAATTAAGCCGGGAAAAAAAAACATGACGGGACGTCAAAACCCATACAACAGGCGGGGCCCGACCCGGGGGTTAAGGGGCACTTTTTAGGGCACCCGATAAATTTTCCAAAACCCCCCAAAGGGTAAACCCCCCAAATTCCAGATGGCCGCAAATTGGCAGGGGCTTGACTGAACTTTAAAGCCGCTAAAAGGGCTGTGAAAAGCTGGGTGTTTGACTAGAGCTGTTGTCTTTAAAATTTTACCTTGCCCACATTGATGTGAAAGAAGACATATTGCAAAATTTAAAATTGGCATCCCCCATATCCCAAAGAAAGTTTGGGGGCCCAAACCCCGGGGTTTTCCCCCCAGAGAGAAGAATTTTTTGTGGGTCCGAAATGTCGGGGGTGAAGGATTCAGATGGCAGTTTTGGAAAAAAGATGCCCAACCGATCACTTCCCCTTGTCCCATTTTGGGGGTTTTATAGGGGGAAAGGGGCTGCTACCTGAGGAGACGTATGACCCAGATTGTCTTTTTTCCCGAGACGAGGTAACAACGAACACAACTACCAACAGCAGCAGCAGGGGCCCCGAAGAGATATCGTCACAATGGTTATGTGTGTGTGAGAGAGAGAGAGAGAGAGAGAGAGAGATGGAAAAAAAGCATTCATTTTTCGGTTATCACGCTGGCCAAATAAATGAAAATTTGGAAGAAAAAAAGATTTTTAAATACAAGTTGGTTGGTTGGGGTTGGCACCCCCTTATTATGCTATAAAAAGGGCCCCATGCAAGTGTATCCCTGATCCGGGGATGGGGGTTTTTTTCGTCCCCCAGCGATTTTGTTTTTTTTAATACTAAAAAAAAATTTTTGGGGTTAAAAAGCATCAAGGATCAGCCGATTTTTTCCCTTTGATCTCTAAGAATTCATATTAAGACGGGGAAATTTTTAATTTTCCCAACATTATTTATTTTCCTTGGGTTTTTTTTTAAGCATTTTTTTCCCCGGGGAATTTTTTGGGGATAATTTTGGGGAAGAGTCCGGGGAAATAGCCCCGATGCACTTTTTTACTTGTCTTTTTTCAAACCTGGGGAAGTTCTTGTTTACCTGCGGAATACCCCGTACGAGTTTTTTTATTGGGGGGTGCTCGTATGAATTTTTTCCAAGTTTTTTCCGGGGTTAACCTTTTACATTGCATTTTTTCATATAAGGGAAAAAAACCGTAATCCGTTTAATCAACCCCTTTACTGATTGGTCTCGGGGAATTTTTTAAAATGAATTTTATAATAGAAA